>JAULCE010102763.1:0-12562 GCA_032359355.1 Macoma nasuta | reverse complement strand
GTGTGTGACTGTGCTGATAGGGTGGCTGTTTTGTGTTGTATGTGGTGTGTCCTGCAAGACCTTTCTATCTACTTTCACATAACTTACATTGGCGAGGTACTTTAACCCTTTTGTCGCCAAAAGTAAAACTGTCGTCGGCAACAAGTTTCAGATTAAGTATTTTATCGAAATAAATAACAGCAATTATTGAATAAGCATTATTTTTTCCGAACCTGTAATATTTTGACTAAATCGTGTCGCCAAAAAAGTACAGTCCCTGATCTTACGCCGCCCTCTAAGGCGGTGTCTGATCTAAGACTACACTGTTTTCCATGTCGACTTCAGTCGCATACGGCTGTGAAAATGTTAATAAATAGCGCTGACTTATGCCAACTATCAAAGATTTAGATCATTTTTGGTAATATTGTTTATAAAAATAATTACTGTAACTTTTTATCAGTCCTCAACATCTATAAGAGTTAACTCGACTTAAGTTAGATTGTAATACTGGGACATCTTATTTGTTCTTTTCAAGCCAATCATTAGCAGCTCAATGCAGCACCTCACAAAAGTAAGATTAATCATAAAGGCCACGTGAATGTGAACAGTTGGGACCTAATATCAGGCTTAGTATGGTTTTTAATGTGAACCAATTCCAAACTATGTGCACGGCCTCCAGGCTAAATAATCAGATGCTAGTATGCAGATATAAATGATATCATGGAAATATATCTGTTATGAAGTCAGAGTGGCCATAACTGGACCATGAAAAATGCGGAGATCTTGGCAAATATTCACCTTTATGCGTGCTACGGAAGAAAGAATGATGCCATTTGCAAACAGCTTGTATCCCAATGAGACGACGTGTAACACGGCGTCTCATTGTGACCAATGCTGCTTGCAATTTTAGAGCAATGGTTATAGAGAATATTTTCAAAAATCCGGAAAAATCCGGAGAAATGTTCAGCCTGGGAAGTCTATGATTATATATATTCTGCAGTTCTGATAAGTTTTGCATAAAACACAGGCCGACCATTTCTCCGTTTTTTTTCCAGAGATTTCCGGATTTTTCCGGATTTTTAAAAATATTCTCTATAACCATTTTCTAAAATTTCAAGCAGCATGGGTCACAACGAGACGCCGTGTCACACGGAGTCTCATTGTGACCCATGCTGCTTGCAAATGTCATCGTAGTTTCTTCCGTAGCACGTATAAAGGTGAATATTTGCCAAGATCTCCGGATTTTTTATGGTCCAGTTATGGCCACCCTGAAAACACTTTAACGAAATAAATTACTAATTTGATAAGAGTTTGCTCTTCAAAAACCTAATAATCTAGCACAATTTTAGTGCAAAATAGTGACTGAAAAGACGCCGCCATATTTGGCGGTATCTGAACTGCGACTTATGTTTTGTGCAATGTCAAAATGAGTTGCCTATGGTAGTGAACAGGGTGTCAATTTAGGCCTACAACAAACAGAGGAAACACAACATAAGATTTCTTTACTTCAAAACTTTAATACATTAAATCAATCAATTGAATGCATGACATCATGCTATACCCATTACCTACATGAGCAGTGTTTACCTAGATCAGATGACTTCTTAAATAATCATCTGATCTGAAAGTACACCAGTTAAAACCGCGTGAAAGAGATTTCTGCCTTAATTCCAGCCTGCATAAAAACAGCAACTGGTTTAATTTCTGAAAATCAGTCGTCTTTTTTGTGTCCCATAGACAGGTTTTTACTGTAGTTTTCCTTTATCCTATTTAATTATATTTGAGCATCTACATTTTGTGTTAGAGCAACACGAGAACGAGAACTGGCTCCAATCTGTTTACATGTGTACATAGATAATCCGCCTTCACACTGCTTGATACAGTTTAAATTTAATTCATGAACCAGTATCAAAACACCCATGTACTGTGACCTGCTCACCGATTTATTTTCCCGCTGCTAAACGTGTCGTCTTCACAAACCCTCGACTATGAAAATGTTTTCACATAGTAAATACTGCATCGAACAATTGGTTAAACATAATAACTCAGTGTCCAATAGCATAGATCCGGATCAGACGCCAACTCACACGCTGTCTGATCTGGTGCAAGTTGTTTGCAAATATAATCACATAGACTATTAAAAGGTAATGTTATTTCATATAAATTGTCTGATATTACTTACATCTATTTATATGATTCCAAGTTTACCCATTAAAGTCATCAAAGAACAAATAACAAGTTTATTGTTCACCGAGTTTTATATAAACCCCTTCATTGCCTTACCCCGAGTATAGAAATGTATTCAAACAGATTGGATCAGAATGAGACGCCGAGTAACCCGGCGTCTCATTCGAATCCAAGTTGTTTGACACTCGGCAGTGGTTTTACCAAAGGTCGAGGGAGTGTGTTAATTGTCAACCGGAAGTAGACACAATGTTGCGCATGTGCAAAACCTTCTTTCCAGTGAAGGGGTTAACCCTTAACCCGCCATTAGGCTAGGATCTTGATTGTACCGTCTTTCTGGATTCTGTCTTAATGGTTGAGAACTTGTCGTCTTAGCCGTTCCGAAGCTATTAGATACTCAAAAAAATATTTAAACAAATTCAGACACAAACAACAGACTAGAATTAGAGCAGACGATATTTTCGGCAGTGGGTTAAAGTAAAAAGGAACATTCTAATGGTGGCAGCTGTGGGACTTTATAGATGACAGAGGGCGAATTTCTCGATAAGTGCTAGACTTTAATTATCGTCAGGTTTCTTCCAAAACCACGTATGTGCCAGTGTTTACAAAAATGGCACATACGTGGTTTCATGAGAAAACCGACCAAATCTCCTAAATCACTTAAATGCAACTTTAAAATCACCCGGCAGTTACGTGTTATTGTGACGATAAGTCTGTAAAAACTTGTAAAACCACGTAAGTGCCTTCTTTCAATAATGGCACATAATGGGTTTTAAGAAGAAAACAGACGTTATGATCGTTTGCAAAGATTTACATTTCTAAAACATTTTTAAATAAAAATTAACCTCTCCGAAATCGAATTATTTGGAACTTTTTTGATGCCAAAGTGTAAAGTCCTAGATAATACGCAGCTTTCCAAGTCGGCGTCTGATCTTGGACTTCACTTTTTGCAATGTCGATTTGAGACGCCTTTGGCGGTGAAACGGTTCAACCTAAAGCACACGTACAGCAAATTGTCGTCTTCAAAAAAAATGCTGTCTTTAGCATTTTTGAAAGTTACTTTGTCTTACCATGTGTTTTGAAAATGTAACTATATAATTATTTAAGTGGTATTTACCAAATTTGCCGCTGACTTATTCGTCCTCTGTTCTTGGCCTAGCTGTTGAATACTGACTACATTTTTAACGCAGTTCAAGCTTATCGGGTGACATCGTACAATTAAGCCGACGAGAAATTTATCATGCGACATTTCTTCATAGAATTTATCATTTATTCTCGTGCAATGGCATGAAAACTCGATGTTTTCTGACCTTTTGACCAGTTCTATAATATGAAAATAACCTGTCTTAAGCCTTTTTACCTACTGGCACTGTTATAGTGGTGATAAACTTATTAAGCGTTGTTGGCGTGGTAAGCTAAAATTGAATGCACCTACGCCGGAACAACTCCTGGATACGTCTTTAACTATGTAGTTGTCGAGGTTGTTCTATGTTTAAGTTATCGGAGTGAAAAGTGTTGATGAACAAGAAAAAATTCATATTATTTACCAAATGAGAAAAAACACATTTATTGAACTTTTAACCACTTGCTTAAAGTGGCGTTTTCACAAACCTTCGTCTTTGAAGACCTTTAGAAATAGTCAAAACGGGGTAAAATTGGTAATATATTTAGTGTTGCAATGTCATCGTAGCTTATAAACGGTTCAGACACGGAGTTAATCGAGGGTCTGGTTTGGAACCAAGTTGTTTGAAGATAAAATCACAGCTGTCGCGAATACAGAGAAGGATGGTCTTTTCATATATATTGACAGATGTTACCTACGTTTTATATATAGATGAACTTGTATCATGAAATTCTTCGAAAACAAAACTATTTAGTTTTGTTGGACATTTTTTTGTCATATCTGGTTTTGGGTTCAAACATTTTGAATTTATTTTTAGGGGGTCTTTGTCTTATTTTTGCCTCCCGCTCGATGAATCAGATTCATAATATACACGTTGAAATACAAGCATTCTCTATATAATCGTTTTTGGTTGAAACAAATAAAATTTTCATTATAAACCATAACACACATGTTTGAAATTTGTTCCACCTGCTAAAGGTTTCTTTTACCCAAACCGTCGATTTGGGCAAACAATTAAAAATAGTCAAAACTTTGAAAAAATGGTAATGCTTATATTGTTTCATGTTGATGGTTCAGACACGGGTAAAATAGGCGTCTGGAACCTCATAACTCTAACGTTTTGCAAGTTATTATCGACTTCACGTCGAAGTACCACATAACTGCCATTGATTTTCAAATTGCATTTACGTGACTTTAGGAGTATTCGTCAGTCTTTTTATGAAACATTCTTGAAAAGATGGAACATACGTGGTTTTAGAAGAAATTTGAACATTATTTTGGTTTGGCACTTACCGTGTTGAACAATAATTTGCCAGTTGCCATTTAGAAAGCCCCACAGCTGCTACCATTATAACGGGCTACCATTATAACGGATAGTTGATAAAGTTATTTTTCATTTTAACCCATTGTCAAAATTATCGTCTACTCCGAATCTTGCCTGTTGTTCGTGTCTGAATTTGTTGATATATTTAGTACAACTTCTAAGTCGTTAGGAGAGAATCCAGACTGTCGGTACAATCAAGATCATAGGCTAATGGCGGGATAAGAGTTTAAAGCTCCTTGAACTATGAACATTTAATTTGTTATTTGATGGTTTTAATGAGTTTACTTGGAAGTCTATATATGAATGTAAGTACCATCAGACAATGTTTATGAAATGACATTCCTTTCCAATAGTTTCAGTCAGAGGTATGATACTCGTACTTGTACTCGTACTCGTACTTACTCGAGTACCAATTTACAAGTACTTGGCAGTACTCAGTTCTCGAATTCGAATTAAGAGAAAGTTTTACGAAGTTTATCATACATGTATCCTTGTTTGTGGAGCTTTTCAGTAATAATACTAGAACAGAAGCCAGTTCTGGTGTTGCTCTAACAAAAACTGTAGCTGAGTCATTATATGTGTTGCATATCTCAGAATGTAATGCTAATGATATATCGAAAGAAAGGCAATGTCTGACGTCACCAGTAGCTGATATATTAACACTTTCCTCAAGATTTGCGCATTTTAGCGTTTTTGTAACTGATGGCTATTGAAATCATTGCAACGAACCAAAGCAACATTTTCTCCAATATTTTCAAGTCAACAATGATATTTTGCTCTTGCCAATATTTCAATTTTTACATCATGTTCATTCATTGTTGATCAGTTTAAAAATAGGTTCAATAAAGCACATTGGTCATTATAGCAAGCAGTATGACACCAGGTTTGGAGCCATACTGCTTGCTATTTGGTATTCAATTTTGTCTCTCCGGGACTTTTGTTTCAGTTTGAGCTAAACGGGAGTTCGAGCCAAGCGAGCTCGACCTATCGAAGTTAGACTGTATTTCAATAAAGTGATATTGTCAGTGTAATTTAGAATACCGAAATAGTACTTTATAACGCTAAGCCATTTTCTAGGTCCATAGTTTAAATATAACTGCATTTAAGTAAATCGTGCAATGTGTAGAGTTTTTACTAGCAAGTGGTACCTCATTTGTGCTTACTCATAGCTTTAACCAGGACTTCTTGTAACAGCATTTTGGCCACCACAGGCACAAGGGTGGAAATAACAACACCTCAACAGTGTTTGAAGTGAGAAACACAATGACAAAACTCAGAACTGTTGAACAACTTGCCCTTGTAGCTCGGCGGCTAGACAATGTGACTGTTAATGGACCATTGATAACTCGCCACTTTCTAATAGAAAAGTTATTCGAAATTAACTGTAATACACTCACTGACTCTCCAGTGACTTAAGTCATTTTTCGGCTGATCTAGGTCTACTTTTGTTTTCAAAGTCTGTAACCCATTTATTCAAAGAGATGCAACTATGCTATTCTACAGTATAGATCCAGGCCATCTACAACTTCTTGCATTCTGATCAGAATCTTCAGTGCTCCCTTAACATTAATCTGATATAACAGTATATGTATTAACCACCCTAAACTCAAACAGTGTATCCTTGTGTTACATCAAGGATTTAGTAATTTGGAGAACTTTGTCAAAAACTGTAAATCCTCAATAGCCGCCACTATTTAAACATGTATGAACTAATACAAAGTCATTCGGTTGCTTAATGCAGTGTGAAATGTCCTGTAAGAGTTTTCTGCACTTTTGTCCTGCGTTGAGCAGGCACATGTCTTAAGTTCATAATCTTCATAAACTTAGCCACCATTTGGGTGACTGATATAGACAGGTTTTACTGTATTGCTAACAATTGTTTTAGATATTGTTGCCCTCACCTAGCCCTCTGACAAGATGCAACACTGACAGATGTAGTGCTGATCTGGTCACATAAGATTCAAGGGGGTCTCCTTTAGGATAAATGTTACAGGCGTTTCATACAGATTCTCCACTACAGTTGTAAATATGTAACACACATGATTTGAAGACATTTTGTTTTATTTAGACCCGTTGGATATATAGAGGATCTTACATAAGTGCTCAATTGCATGACTAATCGGGTTGTTATGTTAAAATCAGACGTTTGAAAAGATAAAACCGAGACTTGTTAAAATTTAGGCATGTGCGTTCTTTTACAACTGAATGCAGAATGAAAGTAATGCAGTATGCACTGAAAAGAAAAAGGCATGCATTACTTTATTTCTGCATTAAGGATGTTCACTCCTGACATCGCATTTTTTCTTATATTAAGAAAACTTTTTACCCTTGCTTTTTCAGGTAGAGTAACATGCTGGTAGTTAGAATCTAAGAAAAAAATCGCATATCAATGATTTTAAAATTTTCACAATATCAAGTTTTATTAACACACCCTTTATTTGACATTTTAAAAGAACACCAGTTTTTAAAGGGGTATGACTTAGGTAATCACTGATCGTTTAACATAAAAGACAGAAACCAATCAAAGTAAAGTAACGAGGCTCCCAACAACTGTCAGTAGGAACGAAATAACACAATTAAATATACAAAGGTTATATGTTTTTGTTTAGAATTATATATTTTCAGCATTAATACGAATAAGCAAAAGGTTGCAAGAAATACCACTAATCCGCATATTTTATATCAAAAACAATAGTTGAAATTTTAAATATGTCTTAATATAATAAAACAAAACTGTATGTGTTTGAACTTAAAGTGAAAAATCAAACAATATGTCAATGGCCTTACAATATATCAATGACCTTATTAGAGAGCTATTGATTAAAGAAAAAAATGGTCCAATATTGTTTTTATACCAAATACTTTTATTTGTGCTTTAAATGTGAGTTTTTTTATCAAAACTCTTTGAAATATCTGGTGAATTACAAATTTATAAGCAAATATCAAGTATCGTTGAACATATTTCAACAAAACGGCAAATAAAACCTCAACTATGACAAAACTAGACATAAATGGGGTATTTACCCAACTTGCAGCATTTTGCATGTAATAGTTAACTAGAAAATTCATTGTCGGTTCAAACAAAATTTAGCATGTATGAGGCTTGTAATAAAAGTACATGTGTTTTAACTTTAAATGTCGGTCTAAAGTGTCAATACCATATTGACATTGACCTTGACCTACATTCAATATGAAAACTAAGGTCTGCTTTAACTGTTATTTATATCATACAAAACTTATTAAAATGTATGGCATTCAAATACATCATAAGCAAACGTTAAGTATTATTGAACACATTTAACAAAACTTATAAAAATACCTTAAATGTGACAAAATCGAACATAAATGGGGTAGATTTACCCCAATAACTACATGTTGCATTTTAAAGTCTACCAGAAATTTCATTGATCAAACAAAATTTAACGTCTATAAGGCCTACAATAAAAGAACAGGTGTTTTCAACTTCATATGACATTGACATTTGACATGAGTACCTTAAAATCAACAGGAGTCATCTTCTGGTTACCGTACTCCATGTCATGTTTGAGCGCCATCGATGCACGCGCTGTCAACTTATCATTTGGACAAGCTTTTCAAGTTCAATGTCACTGTGAGCTTGACCAATGATCAGATAACTCTCGAAATTAGTAGGGGTCATATTCTTGATTTTCCTAGCCACCAAGTCAAGTTTGAGGATCAAACATCCCGGCATTGTTGAATTATCACTAAGACATGTACATGTAATGCTTCATTTTCTACAATGATTTCCATACAATTTACAAATGGCATTTTCTCTTGCCTAGCTTTTAATGTTTTTCATCAGATTCTTTCCTAGTGGAAACTAGCTTATGGTAAAAAGGGTAAAGTCAAGTTTGAGGACCATAGATCCTGGCATGTTTTAGTCATAATTCGAAAAGGCTTTGGTCTAGCGGCGGACAGACGTACCGACCGACCGATTTACCAACATATGCAACCGAACGACTGACCAACATGTGCAAAACAATATATATATTTCTTCTTTAAACAGGACATAACTAGCAAAATATTTCAAAATAATTAGCTGAATAGACATTATTGATATCTTTGTCATACATAGTGATATTAAACGAAAGATGATGAAAAAAACATTTTCTGTAGTTGTTGAATTATTAAATCACCCTGACTATAGATAATTTGTAGGTAGAATACCCTTTATGGGTTCTAGTAGGTGGGCCTGACCATTCTTTCCATAGTAGGAGCATTTGCTCAGTAAGATGTTTTCAGACATCAGTTACAGAAGCGCTCAAGCTCACTTATATAGAGGAAATGTTTTTGTTTTTTTCTGGTACCGCTTTCACTAACCTTTTTAGAATGAGATCTTATTACTCGAAATTTAACTCATTATTTGATTCATGTTTTTATTGCCACTGAACTAAACAGATCAGCCATGTTTTCAGTGGCAGTCAAAATTCTAGTACATTGGCAAATTTAAGTTGACATTCAAGATCAAACAAATTTCGAGTACTGAATGTTTGGCCTGGCTGTTACTTACAATATATTTATAATTGCCCCAGAAAGATCACAAGACATTGGTTGGAGGAGATTGTGAAATAATTTGAATGAATTTTCAGACAACTGCATTTTATGTATATATGTATGGCCTGGGTTAATTGTTTGGAAAAACAAGCTACAATTGATAAGGCTGATTGTGTTATTTATTTCTGCTGATAAGAATCTATGTAATTTAATGTTATTTTTACTATATAATCCATAGATACGCATTTGACAACTTTATGTAAAATGGAGCGTTTGCTCAAACAGAGCAAATGCTCCATTTCTCACAATATTTTCAAATAAATTGAAATTAAAAATTTAGTTGCTCTATTTCATCCAATGTTTTCATTGTCAATGTATCTAAAAAGAACATATGGAGTAAAGGGTTATGTAACTTTTAAAGTTGGTCATAAGCAACATTTCTCACTGTTATGCCTAAAGTGCTACCATACAATAGTTCCTCTCATTTCATTCACTTCAAACATTGCACTGATACTCAAGTCAAAAATATCGGTCACAATTACACTGACCTCGTCTTAGTTTCTGCAACATGTTTTCCAAATACAACACCGTATACACATTTCCTGCGATTTTCACTGCCTTAATCCCTTTTTAGCCCTTTACTCCACCTCAGTAATGGAATACTTTTGAAAACATTGTTCGAAACGGAACATTCGCTAATCATAAGCAAATTCTCAATTGCCTGCAATGTTTTCAATACCATTAAGGGCGTTTGCGGCAGTAAGGGCGATTTTTTTCTAAACAAGAGATTTTGTTTTATACTTTGTAGTTTGAAAAAAACATGCAAACATTTGTAGAAATATGAAATAAAAAACAGGGGTCACCGATATTTTTAAAGTTTTATTGACTCTTTTCTATATGACAATTCACACTTTTCTACGGTTTATAACCACATACAGCCATTTACCATTACACTCATAAAAGCGATTTATCAAATGCAATGTTAAAAATGCATATGCATTTTTCACATTGCATTTAATTAATCGTTTTATGAGTAACAAGTAAAAGATATTTATACAAAACATGTGTGAAACGCTCGTAAACCGGTGTTACGTAACTCTCGCGAGACACGAGATTTGTAACTGCCGCAAACGCCTTTAAAAGACAACATTTTCATTTTGCCTATATTTCATAGTTTTCATCAGAGTTTTCCCTTGTGGATAAGTCTACAGTCTATAAATACCATTTGCAGAAAGGGTGAAAAGCAGATTAATACTATTTTTGTATCAAAAAATTCAATAAATATTCCTTTCATGACTGTATTTCGTCCAGTCTTCCCTGAAATCAAAATTAAGACATTATTTCAACCTGCTAAATAAACAATAGCTGGTCAAATATTAAAAACAAATGTTTTCAGTTTACTGCTTTCATATTAAACTTGATATTTTTTAGCGAACAGGTGAAAAACACGTCCAGCTTTCACTAATCATCTTAATCAGAGATATTGCTCAAAACTTCAACTTCTTGGATTTGACTTAAAAGTTTATATGAAGTTGACAATTTGAAATTTACTTAAAAGTAAAAGAGCGAGTGTGAGAGAGAGAGAGAGAGAGAGAGAGAGAGAGAGATTTTGCACATTGTAAGTGTATTCAGCTGCAACACTCCAGTGTTTTGAATACTCCACTGAGGTGGATATTTTGTTTGTCTTCCTGTGTACATTATAAACAACTATATTGTTGATGCTCATAGTTCTGCATATATCTGCAAAAACAGAAAATGAAAGGTAAAGTGTAACAAGAATAGCATAGGTCCGCTTTTTTATGACCATAGCCATGTCACTTTTCAGCTAAAACACACATTTTTTCCAATGTTTGACATTTTGAATGCCCGGCAAACGCCGAAAAGGGCCATATTTGGACACGTCTTGCACGTTTTTTAGACAGTTTTCTACAAATTTCAATGTATCCAGACTCAGTTGCAAATATGCAACGTAAGGAAGCCGTTAAGGTCTTCGGCAATGACCTTAAATTTCATAAATAATATATTCACGTACATAAAATGGCGATCGTATTTCACACTTAGAGACGAAATTCAAAATTCTACTTTCGGTTTCGTAATTTTTTACATCGGTCTGTTTCAGGGAAAACATATAAACATTTACGTTTTATGACGATGGTCTCCGGTAAGAGTCGGGGTGTCAGCATCGCATCGTCACGATTACTATTCCTCAGAGCTGCCTGTAACGTTGTTATTGAAGTTCAAATAGTCTGACTTAACTCCGTCTTGGGACTAGACGTAATCTCAAAACCATGTCGTAACCAATAAAAACAGCGGAATATTTTAAAACGAAAGCGAACCTATTTTAAGATGTGTTTTAAATATTTATATTACATTTAAACGCATACGCATTTCTTGAAAAGTGTTGGCTAAGTGCCATTCAGTAGACAGCACTTTTCGTAAAGGCTGCATCATTGATGCGCTAAAAGCTGCGTCGTGACGTCAAGAACGTCAGGAGTGAACACCTATCTATAAAAGACACATTGGCCGCTCATAACAGGCTTGACAGCTTTTCATGAATAATAATCAGTATGTTGTTCATTGTTTAAATCTTTAATGACCAGTTATCTTAAGTCTGTGATTATTTACATTTCGTTTTGGTTGTTGTCTTAAACTGTTATTGAATACATGAATCTTGTTGGGACCATTACAATCCAATGCAAGTAGCAATGATTTAGATCCTTATCAACATCCAAATATGTTGCAGTCTGGTCAGAATATACACTGTTTGCTTTACGGCTGAGGAACTAATTGAGCGCTGCTGTGGGATTTCCAACCATAAGACAGTTCAAACAGTGTAGACCTATACCAGTTGTCATGTTGAAAATAATTCAATCAGCTATAGTGCAAACTAGTCCGAGCAGTGTAGAACAGAATAGTAATGAGTTTGGTCAGTTTCAAACAGCGTAGACCCAGATCTGATGCCACGTTAGAGACGTGGCGTCTGATCTTGGTCTACACTGATTGAAATGTCTTATGGTTGGAAATCGCACAGCAGCGCTCAATTATACTCTTGCCATGTTGCCGAGTTCTTAACCCTTTCATCCTTTTCATTGGGAGCTTTCAGTGAGGATGGGTCTAAAGATACCTTGCGGAGTAAGGAGTTTAAGGCGTTTGTGGCAGTAAGGGTGTTTTTTTCTCATTAATAGATTTTGCTTAAACTTTGTAGGTTGAAAGACCATGTTAATACTTGTTTGAAATATGAAATAAAAAATAGGGGTCATCGATACTTTTAAGATTTTATTGACTGTTTTCCAGTGACCACATTCACATTTTTTCTACGGTTTAGAACCATATGAACTTGTTGCTTGATTTATTAAATGCAATGTGAAAAATGCATATGCATTTTTCACGTTGCATTTAATTAATCAAGTAACAAGTAACAAATATGTATACAAAAT
>JAULCE010102652.1:0-12564 GCA_032359355.1 Macoma nasuta | reverse complement strand
TGTAAACTCTGTACTCCATAGAGTGGGGCTTTGAAGCCGCTGGAAACAATTTTGACCCTTTACTCCATATGCCCTTCGATGCCTATAGCAGATGACTATTGAAAACATTGTGGGGAATAGAGCATTTGCTTCTTTTGCGAGCTAATGCTTCTTTTCCTGAAATGTTTTCTAAACTATTAAAAAAAATGGCCTTTTTCCTTTTGCCTAGATATTCGTTCTTTTCATCAGATTCTTTCCTTGTCCATAAGTCTAAAATTAGCATATATGGAGTGAACGGTTATCACCCTTCTGATTGCTTCAGTCTTTTGGATTAACTGATATCTGAGTGTCAATAAATCTTGGATCCCTATCAGTTGCCAAGTTGTCGTCTGATCCAATGGATCAAGATATGGGCCACGTCACGCGAAAAGGGGCACTCAGAAATTGCAAACAGTGCAGCCCCAGACCAGCCGCCATTCTCTGTTGTTGCGGCTGGTTAGGGTCTGCACTGTTTGCAATCTTAGAGGACATCTAATTCTAACTTTAGATTACTACAAATGGTAAATTTTGTGACTAGATGCTGGAATAATAGCGCTGAACAACAGCTGAGTCAAAGCTGTTTTATATGTCCGAGTGCCGCTTTTCGCGTGACGCGGCCCATTTTTAGAATGCTTCAAAACGTGTTCCAACATGTATGCAGTAAACGGTTAATCGACCACTAGAACGTACACATATCGCTTAAACCAGGAGTTAATGAAGAACGGCTACAATGTAGACATTCTTAAACAGTTTCATTAAACGGACATGTGTCTTAGAGTTTATAGTGTCGCTTAATACAGGTTAACGTGTTCATACAGTGGATGAAATGCTTTATTTACCATTTAAATGGTTCGACACTGTAAACTGATACTCTTTGCAAACAGTTTTGAACTAAATCAGAAGCCGAGTAACTCGGCGTTTACCCGTCTCGAAACTGTTTGATATTCTCAATAATTATTCAGACACTGGTTATTACATTCAACGAGTTTACATTGCGGTAATAAATAGCGTTTATTCCCCTGTATACTGGTACATGCATTTTACTTCGATGGTATCTGTGACATATATTACTGGAATGTATTTGTTTACAATTTGACGTGTGAATAGGTCTACAATAGCATGTGGAGTAAAGGATTCATCCCGTCTTTCACGAGTTGGTTTAAGTACCACTTGTGCTTGGATTAACTTCCTCTTATAGCAATCGTCATTATAGCATTTGGAAAGCTTTCTCATAATGGGGTATGGGTCGTTTGTTTCAATTGTGTTTCATGCAAAAGACTTGCATTTAGTTATATCATCACGTTATCGTTATTGCAACCAATGCAGTTCAATATCAGTCGTTAACTTTTCATTGTGTCGTCTGATCAGATAATGCAATGTTTGTTACATTAGTTGGTCCTGTGATAGAGTATAAATAATTCCAATATTTTTTATTAAGCGTTTGCTTCTTTTAAAAATATCACCATATTTGTTTCTAATTCAATGAAGCTATTGTCTGGGTGTAAGGCAACCTAGATTGAGATCGGCTGCCGAGTTACTTGACGTCTGTTCTAGATTCTAAACTATGTGGATACTAACAATAATCTTGAATAGCGGACTAAGGGTAATTCGTCTTATCTAAGACCATAACTTGGCTGCAGACAACACCTGTTCATATGGCACCATAACAGTTGAACAAAAAACTGTTATAAGATCCAAGATAAAAGTTGTGTTCGTTTGCTATGATTATATCTGCCAAAGTCGACATATGATTGTTTTGTGTATGTTTTGTTATCATCAGTTTAATATTAATGTTTATTTAAGATTCAATCAATTACCTCACTATGTATAATAGTGCATGCTCCACTCAACTTATTACAGATCTCCCTTTTACAGACTTTATATATTTCACAACAGCAGGTGTTAAGTGCTGTGTAGCGGCCGTGAAACGTCGCACCGTTCTTCATTATCAGTGTTGTTATACTTTCTGCTCCTTTGAGATCATGAAGTTCAACACTTTTTGTTTTGAAATTGAATACAGCTTCAGCCGGTACTATGGGGCGTGAGTAGTGTTGCATCTTTAATTACTACCCTTGAACAGACTCAATAAAACCGAGTCTGCAATTGCCTCTATATGACTTAGCTTTCTTGCTTATGAAGGATCTCCCCTCTATAGAATGTACTTAATGTAGCAGATTTCACATCGATTTATTGTTAATATGTCACGATCATAATGACCCATAATATGTAAATAACATACACTATTACCAATCGATTCTGACAATTTGAGTATATAACAAGATAAAACAAATAAACCACTGCATGGTATTTCTACTTATTGAATGCATTCACCCTTTTGTTTGATTCTGCTCTTGATTTCTGAGTAAGTTTCATCAGGATTCTCAAACCGTTAGGGCAAACCAAAAAGGTTATTGATCTTCGAGCTCTAAATATAACTGAAAAGAGATGTTTAAACTCAGTTTGATAGACATGATACAACCAAAATCAACCAAATTGTTGATTCTACGCAGAAACCAGGGTGTGTGTTATATACATGTATGTAGCTATTAAAATACCTATTGGTCGTTTGAAGGTAAACTGATGTTAAGAGGTCTTATATAAAACTCATGCATATTTAAAACATTGTTGAAAATAAGCAAATGTAACAATGATTTCAATACAATTCAAATATGTATTGTATTGCTGATGAACTTGTTAGGGTGAGAATGAGAAAGAACTTTGTGGAGTGGTCAGTTTATAAGAAGAACTTTTACGCATTACGATCTCCACATACATCAGACAATAACGCTTTCCTTACATACATACGTTGTAAAAATGTGTTATACCTTAACCTTCTAAATGAGTTCATAGCTGAATTAGATTATGCCCGATACAATTCCAATCATATAAGGATGTACTACCACACATTACCTTTTTCAAATGCAACATATACATAAACTTCATTTAACACTTACATAGTGTTTTGATGATATATCTTTGCTAAGTAAAACGTCACATTGGAGTATAATATCATTAATTATAATTTTATAATTTGGATGTAGAAAACTTTTTAGATATGGTGATTGTCTTTCGATAAAACACAGTTTTCTTTAAAATGAACTGCAGCCAAAAGTAAAAATAAAGTAATATCTTATTGTTTCTGTATGATTGCCATAGTTATATGTGCAACGTGTTACCATTTTAAAAGTCATAACAATCATGGTGGTTGAAATATATTTCAAATCAACTAGTGTGATTTACAACATTTAGAAACAATGTTCCGTTTAGTGGTACCGTACAAATGTTGATTTCTTAAGAATGTAGCTCCATCGTTGAATCGATTTTTAAGTATGACTCAGCCATCTGGTGTGTCGGCACTTGTTCAATGTCATAACAAAAAATTTGCAGGTGGAGGATTCATATCTGACAATAGGACTGTAATTTTCTAAAGTTCGAACATGCTCATTTCACTATAAATATACATAAATATGCACTATGATTGATCAGACAAATCAACATATTTCGTTGACCATAACCACAGTTATCCCTTATGAGCATGCGTGCAATCTGATCAGGGTGTACACTATTGCTAATGCCGTGTTTGTCATGTTTGTCGAGTGCTGTATTTACGATGTATTTACGATAATTGATTTCATCGTTTCACAACGAAGTTAACCCATATGCACCGTGACGTCAACATAGCATAAAAAGATTCACTAAGTATTGTATCGTATTGTGATTTTAATATGTTATTTTTATATTTATAATGCAAATCGTATTCAGACGATACCGAAAATATAGATTATATCCGTAATAAGAAAATATGGTCTCGTATCAACCACAAAATAAAGCATTATTCTTGTTATACTCATTCACAATGATACAGCTGAATTAAAGATAAACTATGTAAAATATTGTAAAGTGTAAATGTTGTATGGTTTTGAAGATACTATTGAGAACAAATCTAATGTATTCGTTATGATCGTGAACGCTCAAAAAACCACAATGTTGCCACTGAAGCGAGAGAAGGCGTTTCATTTTTGGTACATGATAAAACATATTGATCGCATAGCAATCTAGTCTAATGTATATCCGGCACATACATGATAGTACGTCTGAGGCTGACATTTAAATACCGTCCTGATAAACTGTATCTACATTGTCGTTTACGTTAAAGTTCCTTTACTGATACTGCTACTTCTTTCAGGAGCTTTCACCAGTTTATATCCTTAGCCCTTATCCTTTAGTCCCCAAACTTTAACGTGTCGCTTGTAACAGGTTTTTGGATTAACTATTTTAGCGAAATATCTAACATAACTAAACAAATAAACTTAAGACTTATCCGAACCCTTGATTGTCGGTATGAAGTGTTTGCAAAAAGGTGAAGTCCCAGATTAGTCTCGACTTTCTAGAAGGGGCGCCGAATCTCGGGCTTTTTTGCAATGTCGATTTGAGTCGCGGTAAAACGGGGTAATCGACTAGGCTTGTCAGCACTTTAATCATTATTGATTCCTTATAAAACTGCATTTGGCAAGATACACTCGTAGTATTAGAGGGAGTCAATAAATTGTATTCCCCCCTACATTCGATCAATATGTTTTGTTTAAGATCGAAAATATGCGACTATAGCTTTTGACAGTTTTGAATGACAATGAAAGCAAACATTAAAAATATTCCATATCGTTCGGATAACGCATTGTGATAAATGACGAACGAAATAAAATCTGAAGAAGAATCGAAATTAATCTTCATTTAATAACACTTGTATCATTTGTCAGTGCTTAAGAAACTTGCTGTTTTGATAGAGTGTCTAACGCTTGACATTAAGTGCATCAGAGCTGCAAATGTTAATCTACTACTCGCGGTGCCGCGGTATGTTGTAAAGATTTCAGCGGGAGTTTGTTCTTGTGGAATGACTACAAGGCTTTTGAATTGATTTTGACCTACGTCTGCTAAATGCACATTATTCAAAACATTTCATGCATTAACAATTTGTAACAATTATTTGTTGACACAAATAAAAATCTAGGCAGTCGCCAAGTATGGTTGATTGAACATTTCTATTGCAAAAAAGCATCGTTTAAAACACGACTTTATGTTAAGACCGATTACAAAAACACGTAACAAATCTATGTAATGATTTATTCTGCACTTTAAAATCAAACATCATACGCCCATAACTACGCTCTTATTAATGATTTCACATGCCCTTGTTACTTGTCCACACTGAAAATATCCGTAGAAAATATCAAAAGAATAAAACAATGTGACTTTAAGATGACAGTAAAAAGGTGTATACTCTGCTCTGTTTCCACAATATTTTCAACTTGAATTGCTTAAGAGGCGTTTAAGGCGTAGCTGTCTTGAAATACAACAATTTCACCCACACGTGACAGGGGCATAAGCCTGTTATATTTGAACCCAATCGAATCATATTTCTCCTTTTTAAATCTGACGTACGAGGGGGAAATGAAACCAACGCCTCTTTTGGAATGGAAATACTTCGTCGATATGCCATATATCATTCGCCAATGACTGTTAAACGCGTGGTTGGAAGGCAAATATGTCTGTATTTATGCCATGTTCCTTCAGGTACCAACAAATAAACTAAATAATGCAAGCTGATAATACAATGATCTAGCACAATGTCAAGTAAAAAGTATTTCTCTATTTAGACCAATAAAAAAGCCATTAATTGGAAAGGAACGGATAAGGATATCTTTGAATGGAATTACGACGCTATGTTCCAGGGACACTGTTTACATTCGTTCAATCATTTAAGGGCATGCCTTTCTTTTTACATGTCTATCAGTGATTTATATGAAATGCTGAACAGTGACCTTTTAACTACTAAACAGTGAAAGTATAACTTTTTTTCTGGAGCTTTTCTTGAGCATTGCGTTGATGTTTATCATGAGTGCATAATAAATGGATACTGGAATAAGGGTAAATAACTTCATATTTAAAAAGAATAAATGGGTCATGTGACTACATTTTCGGAACAGAGACTGTTATTTCGTATCTTATGGTCGCAAATCTAGCGAACATAACAATAGCTTTTGTGGTCATTTTGACTATTAAACGTTAAGCTGTCCGATATCAATATAACTTATATTTTCTTTAAATCGGTTAGATTATATTTCAAATGACAAATCGTTCAAGCAACAACTACGTTTAAGAAGCAGAGATTGTGTGACTAGTTTTGTTTAAGTTCTATCCTTGATAGATTTAGAGTATGTGTCAGTCGAAACGTTTTGCTTGAGTTAGGAATAATATAAAAACAAATATCTCGATAATAATAGTTCGGAAAATTAGACTAGAACACTTAAGATGTAACAATAGACAACCTTACTATCAAGATCCACATGCCAGCTGCGAGATTTGTAAATGACTTGAGGTAAAATTTCAGGAAAAGGCAAGTGATTGAAGATCATTTTTTATTTCATGTCGTTAGAATCTAGAGCCTGTCTCTCACTTAAGAACATCACGTTTACTTCCCATCGATTGATTATGTTGTACCTTATAATAAAACATCGGCACATTATGGTTTTCGGTCTAGTGAATTCTGGTTTCACACAATGTCAAAATGACTCAATTTCGCAGCGACGACATAAATACAAGTCAACAGCTTAGAGGTTTTGCCCTTATCCTACCACTATTATTAATGTATGCCGTAATTCTCGTTTCCATGATTGTTTCGTTTTTCTTAATCGATATTTGGTGAAACTATTATCTAAGTGTCAATCAGCTTTGATCAGGATCAGTCGCCGAGTAAATAGGCGTCAGATCCAGTCCAAAGCAGGTTGACATTTCTTTTATGACTGTGATTAACACTTTGATTTTATTTTCGAAACATCACGCGGACTTAAATGGTAAGATCGCGAACGTTATATTAAAAATAATGTCAATCTATAAAAATGCAGAAGATACCTTATGTTAACACCACGTTAGGGCAAGTTGCACAATCCAGAATCAGTTTTATAGATAACTTGATAACTGATGTTAGAAATGGGCAATATGCACGTTAAAAAACAGCAACATATATAAGTAAACTGCAGATGCACTCGGTATAAAACGATTGTCTGCAGTCATTGAAAGTTAAGCTTATTTATGTGTGTAGTTTTTTTGCAATAAATACCAAAAAGTACGAATCCTAATGACCCGCCTAGTGACATGGAAGAATCCAGATCGTTTAGTAAGGCAATTTCTGATTTGTCCTCACCGTACAGACGGCTTAGTAGCATGAAATAACATGTGCGACAGTGTATAATTTAAATAGCATGAACTAGGACATTTTTCGAGTCAGTATTTCAGAAGAGCGAAATGAGGTAACCTTGTGAATCGCGTGTATTCACCTCACGTGACCTTAGACAAATTTTACGTATTATTTAACGCGGACTTGATATCATTAAATGCATTTATCTATGCCACTTTCTTAGACCTATCAATACCCCATCCACGCGTTATGTCATGGAAGTGTTTAAGTCGAAAGAACCTAATGGCACCTTAAAAACAGAAACGCCCAATCCTTTCGTAAAACAGAATTATAAGCCGAAGTCATCGCGAATATCGGTAAATTTAGCGCTAGAATTCAATGTTTACATTGCACTGTCTGGCACAACGGACTTGTATAAAAGACGGTCGATTCACGACGCCCTATCATATACGTCATGGAAGTCACGGGCTTGGGCGTTTCATACTATATAAGTGGTTATTTTCGCTGGTGGAAAATTTCGCGTTTTCTAGTTTGCCTGTGTTTTGCGTGAGGAAATATTCGCGCACAATTAATTTTCGACAAATCGTAAATTTCACACGCCGTAAATATCACTTTGCCACAGTTTTGCGGTCAAAATTAAGGCGGTATCGAAAGTCGAAACTGATGACTGGTGCCTGAGCAATTAGACAACACGGTATTTACTGAACTTCTTGTCCCCAGGTCATAGCCAAACAGTGTACGGTCTAAGGTTTTCATGTACG
This sequence comes from Macoma nasuta, assembly GCA_032359355.1. Classification (NCBI taxonomy): domain Eukaryota; kingdom Metazoa; phylum Mollusca; class Bivalvia; order Cardiida; family Tellinidae; genus Macoma; species Macoma nasuta. The sequence goes on along the minus strand of JAULCE010102652.1, from coordinate 4,590 downwards.
CTGGCTGAAATTTTCGCGTTTTAATTATTAAAGTATTCATGAATTATCTGGCTAGTAACTGTATTAAAACTATAGTATAAGTGGAAGTTAATCTTCAAAATTTCGCAAAAATCTATACAGGGACGTTACATATTGACTGCAAATATTATCTGACATGACGTTATCATAACTCGATAATAATAATAATTGAAATAGCTATTTCAGCATTCAAATGGTATGACGTTTATGTGTTGATATAAGAACGCATTTGCAAATATAAGCATCATCATGTGATGCGGAACAACTATTTGAAGAAAAAAAAACACTTTGAAAACTATTTGTATCGTTGTGGCTAATATACTGTCACCAACATATCTATGGCTATCATTATCCAACAAATTCTGAACCTGGTTTGATTCATGACGGCGTTCATGAACCTGTTTCATATACACGCTATTTTAAGACTGACCCACACTGAAAGGATAAGACGAAATTATAAAACTTATAGAATAAATATTACCTTATGGTTTTTGAGTTGCAATGAAATCATTGTCGAAAAATGAGCATTTGCTCGCTACGAGGAAATGTTCCATTTCCTACAATGGTTTCGACAGCCATCGGTAGCATAGGCGCTAAATGGCGCTTCTTTGGAGGAAGGTTTTAACATATTATAAGTTTCATTAGGCATAACACATCATTGCTATTTACATAAAGGTGTTGATGGCTTTTAAAACAACAGTACATTCATTGATTCATTCTTCATTTTAAAATTACTATCAAATATAAGCCAAATTTGAAGTCGAAATTACACCCCAGAGAACATGTTTAATTGAGTTTCCTTGAGAAAAAGGACAGAGACCCTCAGATGTTTTGGTATCTTTATCGGCTTTGAATTAAAGTTTTTAATTGAGACCGCGAGTATTCATATTCAGACCTATTTCCTTAAAGTTAAAGGCACTGCACTAAAGTTGGACGATAGGTTAGATAATTTAGTGTCAGTCAAACTTTGGAATAGAAGCAATGAAACTAAGAACGAATTTTAAAGTTGATACTTTATGAATGAACAAATTTTGTATATAGGCTAGGTCAAATATTGAAAGAACACGATATTTTGAGCAAAGCTGGTGGTTTTGATCTAACTTTTTGTCATTAATAATAATGCAGTTATTTGTCCATGACATCTATATATAGTCAAATCTGAGTAAATATGTCACTCATGGATGTTTTTTTAAGACAGGTCGTAGCTTCATACAAAACGAGAGTAATGTAGAAATATCTCAAATATTCTTTTGCATTTCTTTCATTATTCATTTAGCGACATCCTATCATTACTAGATTTTAATGTACCGGTTAAGACAGGTTTGACATATAATAGTTAAGTGTACATTGTTTCTTTCACTATGATATCAACATTTTGCGAATCAGATACTTTTACATAGCATCAGTCTTCACTGATAAATATTTCACACGTCGTAAGATAATGCGACGTTTTATTTACCATTAGTTCATATCCGACTATTTGCAATGCAAGTAAGAACAAACATTGTATCAGCCTATGTCTGTTTTTCTGAAATGTATCATGCAAATGTCTCAAATGAGTTTACTGAGGCTTTATATACGACATAAAATATACAGTATAACAGAAAGCACTCGTAACATCCTTCACTCAAAGACGAAAATGGTCTAACAGAAACATTGCTAAAGGTTTAAGTACACAGGCTGGCAAAAGACTCAGATATCGTGTAAGGACGATTGTTGGCAAGTCATTGCATTTCAAGACGAGACAGGATAATGACAGTAGTTATTTCTAACTCTAACCGTTTCAGAAGCTAAACGCCATTCTGAAAATACGTATCAGTCATATTTTATAAATTTGAAATTACATTTAGTTTTCCTGAGAATGTTTCGTTCGCAAAATATCACCCGAAGCAAAAACAGATACTTGGCTGGCGTCATTGGAAAATGGGCAATCATATATCGCAAGCGTGTAGAGCCAGACCAGACATCACGTCTCCGATGTGGTACCTTGGCAAGGTATGCGTTTTGTGCAAGTGTATGACATCATATGTAACCTTTAAATGAATAACCAAAAGTAAAATTAATGACCAGAAACTGCATGTATAACGAAATAAGTCATATTTATCTTCACTTTATCTTTTGGATAGACAGTTATTATCCAGACATCCGGAACTTGTGATTTAACACAACATAACTTCAGTATTCTTCCAAACCAAATATCTGCCATTTTGGTAAATTTATACTTAGATTGTCTTTGTAAAAGTACTCAATGTTCGTTAGAAATCCTGTAGCTGTTATTTCGGCAAACTGCGTTATTGCAGAATAAATTGTCGGTGTGTCTCGAAAACCATGTGTTTGCATGTTTTGTTACAAAAATTTCAAACACGTGGCTCTTTTAGAAAAGTGAATTTTGGTAAATTGATAAAAAATAGGCTTTTCTGTAGAACTTGTCTAGACTACTGATTCAAGTGCAGTTTGATCAAGGTCTACACCTTTCGCTAATGCTCTGCTAGCCAAATTTTAAGACTAGTTTCATAATTGAATTGATCTTCATCTGCAGGTTACTGTTGTAATCTATTTTCTATACTTCAGCAAAGTAGGAATCTTATTTACTTTGTCTGAGCATGCCGCCAACGCTATGATATGTTACATTAGGAGTACAATTCGAGTTACTCAGAGTCTGATTCGGGTGCAAGCTGGCTGATGATATTCTAATGGTCGCGATTTGGTAAGATAAGTGCTTAAGTAAAATAACTCTTAGGCACAGAAAGTCATATAATGATTTAATCACACATATGCAGTTATAAGAAAACCATGGTGTACTTATTTAGATGCATGTATAGTTTTAGACGGTTCCGACCACCATTTATCCCTCTTTAATAGATAAAAAGAGTGTCCATGTCAGACAAGTAAACAGACTTCATCAAATGTCTGTATCAAATATGCTTTTCGACGACTGAAAAGGGGGTTCACTTGCCATCTGTCGAAAAGGAAAAACCTACCGGGTTTTTGGTAAATGAATAAAGTGTATACTTACATATAGGTTCAACATTTATTTCTTAATGCCATGCCATACATAAACGATTATAGTGATCGCCAGCTACTTCATGGTCACTCAAAATAAGACAATTGCGTCCTTAAGTAGGTAGTTGCTTCATGCAGATAAACTAAACCTTTTCGCCGCCAAGTTTAAAAGTGTCGGTTCTAGCTGATTTGGGATCAAATATTTAAACAATGTATATACCAGTAAGAAATGTTGCTCTTCCCAAATCCTAATACTCAGAAAAGAAATCGTTCCAAAAAAAAGAAACAATTGATCAGACGCCACCTTCCAAGGCGGTGCCTGACCAGGAACTTCACTTTTTCGCAACTTCGATTTGAGTCGCCTATGACAGTAAAAAAGGTTTAAGACGTCTAGCAAAGATTACCTGCAATTACCTAATACTTCATGCGATAATGATACGACCTGTATAATATCGCCTGCGACCGATGAACGTTGATGTGTGACTGCGACTTCAATTTACAAATGAGTGCTGCTGTACGATGTCCAACCTTAGACACTTTTGATTGTCTTTAGTAATTACCTAAATTGAATGTTTCAATTCTGATTGTGTTAGTAGCTAGTTAGAGCATACGAGAAAAAATCCAACTTCAATTTTTTAATTTGCCGTTTATCCTAAATCACCTGTGAGATATTCATTGATAAACACCTTCAATACATTATGCTGTGAAAACCAATTATCGTTGTTTTCTCCACTCTGGATTAAACTTACCCTTTCTTATATTTCAAAATCTTGCGTTGTTTTAACATAATCATTGTTTATAAGTTATGCTTATAAACAGTTTTATACACTGGATTCTTGTTTTCATACTATTGCATAAAAAAGTTATATTAATGGTTATGCCAGTTAATGTTTCCTATCCTTGATTGCTGGTCAAATGAACATCCACCGACCATATCATCTATGCATACATTGCTTGTAAATTTTATAGAGGCGTTAAAAACAGGTTCGGAGACAGAACAAACTTTTCGTATACAGAAACGAGTAGTCATAGTGTAATCATATTTGGTTCAAATGTCCAAAAACAGCAGTCTCAAATTCAGACACAAAGGCGCAGTTTAAGATGCAAATTTAGTCCAATGATAGAGGATTAAGGACATCGTAAGTAACAGCTTTAGTTCTGTTATACCCTTTTTTCAGAACTTTTTTACCGGTTGCATTAAATTCGACACCGAAGACTTTACAAGAGGTCTTTAGTTGAAAGACACGATATACTAGTCATAATTGTCACACTGATTGTTTTAAATGTTAGCTACTTGTTGACAACAAAAGTCAAGTCAAGACTTTGCTTTGCAAAAAATTCTATAACAAATATGTTTGTTTCAAAACACATATGAATTTGTCATCTATTTTATGTATTCCCTTCTTTAAAGTAATATTATCGTTCAAATTTCTTGAAAACAGCGTGATTCCCTACCATTCATGCATAAACTATGCAAAATATAACTGTCGAGTCCGTGACTCTTTCAAACAATACATAGTTGACTGCTTAGTATTAATATTGTAAACTGTTGATTTCTTAGAGAGGTGG
>JAULCE010102541.1:0-12564 GCA_032359355.1 Macoma nasuta | reverse complement strand
ATTCAATAGGGTTCATCTGCTGGTCATGACCAACTAGCCTACCAAATTTGAGGTCCCTGCGTCCAACCGTTTTACATTAAAGGTCACACTGACCTTGACCTTTGACCCACTGACCTCAAAATCAATAGGGTTTATCTGCTGCTCATGACCAATCAGTCTATGAAGTTTGAGATACCTGAACCTAAGGGTTCTCAAGTTATTGGTCGGAAACCGTTTTTCAGCTAAAGCTCACAATGACCCTGACCTTTGACCAATTGATCTCAAAGTCAAAAGGGTTTATCTGCTGGTCATGACCAACCAGCCTATCAAGTTTGATGTCCCTGAGCCTAAGAGTTCTCAAGTTATTGATCGAAAACCGTTTTACAGCTAAATGTCACACTGACCTTGACCTTTGGCCCATTGACCTTACAATCATTAGGGTTCATCTGCTGGTCATGACCAACAAGCCTACTAAGTTTGAGATCCCTGGGCTTAAGCGTTCTTAAGTTATTGATCGGAAACCATTTGGTCTACCGACCTTCCGACAGACAGACAGACAGACCGACCGACATGTGCAAAGCAATATACCAAACTTTTTTCAAAAGGGGGCATACTAATTATAATTACCTTGTCTATTTTGAATATACTGCGACATAACATACGCATCATATTCTGTAGACTCTGATCAAGGGACACCAGTGTGTCACGTGATCAGAGTCATCACGGCAATCATCATTCTTATAAAAGCTTTCCTATAAATAATACTTTACTGTTTTGACTTTGTTGCGACCTAACATACACATCACAATGTGACGACCCTGATCAGGGGGCACCTGTGTGTCACGTGATCTGGATCATCAAGATAAGCTATAAATAATAATTACTTTATCTGTTTTGACTTGGAAAAGTTGCAACAAAACATACACTTCTTACCGTAAAGACCCTTATCAAAGGGCATCTGTGTGTCATTTGATCAGGATTATCACGGTAATAGTTGTAGTAACAAAACATTCTTATAGATAATAATAACTTAATCTGTTTTGACTTTGTTGCGACATCATATATACATCATACTGTGTTGACCATGATCAAGGGGCACCTGTGTGTCACGTGATCAGGATCATCACGGTAGACATTGTGGTAACCAAACATTCTTACAGATGTCATTTCATAATCCCACACAAGCGACACATCATTGGTAGTTGGTTTACATGGATTTTAACATGACATGGTTTTTAAATAAAATCGTAATCCTCATATACAGCTTAGTTTGTGGATTGCTAAATCAGATTCATTTTAATTTTTGCGAATAGCACAGACACTGCTCAGACGACTCCAGTTTGTCTCTCTGATCAGGGTCTGGACCAATGGCATTCTGGAGGTGTTGGCTTAAGATACTTCATTGCTATTTAGTATTTTCATTGTTGGAATTGTCCATTATGAGATATACAAATTTACTGAAACTTTTAAGAACATGCGCTAATGCTTCAGAGAGCAGATACTTTAATGTCATGAAATATGGTATATAAGAATTTCTAAGTTTTAGAAAAAGAATTCTTTCTTATAATTACAATCTTATAATGCTTTTCTGATCCTACTTCATCTGATTCACACAGTAGACATTTTCTATCTTGGTAAGATGTTCCATCATAACGCCCAGTCTCGACCGGGAGGAGATGATTTGCACTTCGATACTTAAATGAATTAAGATAATCTTTTTTATCAAGCCGTTTGAAGTACGTTTCAAACTCAAGGCTTTGCTTAAGTTCGTAATATATTTGACCTTTGTTTGAGTTTTGGAGGGATGCATGCCAGTTTTGTCTGTATTGATCGATTAGAGTTTGTTTAATTTGTAAACGTATGTTCTTTAGATTGGTTGTGATCTGGTTTTCCCATATATCGGTTCGCCCTACTGTATTTAAAATGTCTTTGATTTTATTCTGCCATTTAAAATCGTTAACTGGTTGGTTAAGCATATATAGGTACATACGGTAAGCAAGTTTTTGCTGCTTCAATCGGGCCCAATACGAAATCATTCTACCTAGAATAATAATTGATATTGAATATCTACCCAGTTCACCATGCAGTAATGATGGGAAATATGTTTTCGATCAGCTAAAAAGGATCAATTGCTTGTGAGTGTAAATCCTAAATAATGATATTGATGAGTGATTTCTAGTGATTGGTTTCCCAATTTAATGTCAAAGTTTCTAAGTTGCCTTGCACTAAAAAAAACACTTTTGTTTTGTTTGTATTTATTTTCAGGTGCCAGTTCTTACAGTAATCCTGAAATACGTCCAGACCTTTTTGAAAATCAACAGGAGAATCTGAGATAATAATGGTATCGTCTACATAGAGCAAGATCAGTAGTTTATGCCAGGATGAGAGATCTAACGGATTAACTCTACGCCTACAGCGCTATTAACCTCAAGGTGGGTCTGGAGGTCATTTAAAAAAAGGAAAATAATTATTGGTGAAAGGTTTTCCCCTTGCCTAACTCCAATTTCAGACATAAATGATTGGGATAGAGATACTTTATGGAAGATACACGACTTGATATTTTTATACATGTTGTTTGTCAATGTTAAGAACTTTCCATTAATGGAATATCGGGCAAGCTTATGCCAAAGTCCGGGTCTCCACACTTTATCAAAAGCTTGTGAAAAGTCAACAAAAGCACAGAATAATTTTTGTTTGCGCCTTTTCATAAGTCCAATTAATGCATGTCAAGTAAAAATGTGGCCAGAGCAAGAGTATCCTTGTCTAAAGCCTGCATTATTTTCGTCAATAATATGATTACTTTCAATAAAAGAGGATAGACGGCGGTTTAATACCGCAGTGAAAAAATTGCCCAGGCAACAAAGTATTGTAATTGGGCGGTAATTATTAGTATCATGACGGTCTCCCTTATTTTTGTAAATGGGTAATATAGCTCCTTCAAGCCATGTTCTGTGGATATGACCAGTATCTAACACATTATTAAACAGTTGGCAGTAAAACGGTGATATTTTGTCCTTACTTGTCTTAATATATTCGTTAAGGATATTATCCTGGAAACTGGACGATTTACCATTGTGTAAGTTTTTGATACAATATGCGATTTCTGCTTCTGTAAAGGGCGAGTTAATGTAAGTATTAACCTCGCTAGGTTCAGGATCTGTGTCATACCTATCATCATCGATGGTATTTTGGTTTACAGCCTGGAAATGGTTGAAGAATTCTTGTATTGAAGGCGAATCGTCATTTGCTTGTTTTTGCTTCAAACTATTTAAAAACTTCCAGTAATATTTCGGATTACTAGTGCTTAACTTCTCAATTTTTCTTGGTTTTCGGATTTATGCTTTTTAATGTATATATCCATCGTTCTTTTGTATTGTTTGCTAGCGTTTTGGAGTCTTAACTTATTATCAGGGTTTGGGTCACTTCTGTAGTTTTGCCGTGCGTCGTGTTAGTTATTTCGGGCCTTGTGGCATTTCTGGCCAAACTATGGTTTACTGTTTGTTTTTATACCCTTTAAAGGGCTTATTGTTGAATGTTTTGGGGGGAAAGTGTTATTTGCGGCATTATTGAATATCAATGAGATTTCATTAGTAACAGTGTCAATAGTTTCGGTGGAAAATGGGGAGTCAACAAGTTGACCGCTTCTCTCTCTCTGAGACGTCTAATTAGCCCATATATGGCAGGAACAGACGTAAATCAATTAAAACAAACAAAACAAACAAACATTTACACTCTCTCATACAAAATATACCAGAAACTTGCCTATTGATGATAATCCTAGAAGTGAGCATCTCTCATCCAATTTACAATGTGATATGTTTGCCTAATTTTAATCGACTAGTCGGCTCAATAAAACTGTAAAATGGATAATACACTGAATGTCAGACGATTTGCATCAGAATACATATTTGTGCAAAAGATCTGGTCGAAATTGTTTGCAAATTTAATACCAATAACGATTAGTTATAATTGGGTGAGCTTGTATGAACACAATATTTTTGTAAAATTAGACTTGAACAGATAAAAATATACACACACAGTATAACAAAGATGAAGAACAAACTATATTTACAGTTGAATCAACTGTGTGCATATCAACTTGCACTACCCTTTATTATCACGAACTTTCATCCAGAGTATGCAAGGTTTGTGAAAAACATCTTTTGATGAAGCACATCGTCTCCTTTCTACAAGTGGTTCAATGTCAGCTCTTGAAAAGGTTTAATTTTTTCAATATTAAACTTCATCAAGATTTCAACCGAAACAATTACGGAGGCAGTCATATTGGAAGCACTGTCAAACATAATGTGTAAGACTGTCGAACACAATGTGTATATCGCGATTTTATTGGTTCACATGGAACGCAAATTAAAATTTTTTTCGACAATATTCGCATTCTCTTCTCTCGTGCATTAAGAAACCAATCGCATGCCTGTATTTCATCATGTGCATAACCTGTTTTGCCTTAAAATTGCCCAGGGTATTTAATAAAAAACCTGGGTACCGAGGATGAAAAACTAGTGCAGTGGCAAAAACAGGTGAAGGTAAAATTCTTCTTAACTTATGTTGGGTACGTTATTTCTATAAAAATGTAATATGAGAATGCTCAGTTGTTTCTGACTGTCCTCTAGATATACAGTCAAACATGTAATCAAACAAGATCTCAAAGAAACTATGAATGACAGGTGGTCGCTTAATGCCAAACGAAAGTAGCGTAGAAAGCTCTTACGTTCTGCATGAAGTGACAACATATATTAAAGACCACTCATACCCCATGTTTGAGTGGCCGCTTAATGCCTGTTTGAATATAACTGTTTGTTCATTCGTCTACCTGTCAGGGCAGTGCTATGTTACTCTGCAAGTTTTGTTATTCAGAAATAAGCAAAATATACGAATTGTACAACAATATTTGTATAGACCAGGCACACATATTTTAACATGCAGAGTCCATTTATTACATAGAAGGTATGTTTACTTGATAAATATTACACACATCTTACAGTTTGGACTATACTGTTACAATATACCGATAGTAATATAGACAGTGAATGTTCAATATTTACACGTTCAGATTAACGTATTCTTCTCCTTTTCCATGCTTCCGTTCATCTGTAATATAAACATTGAATGGATCTTTAAACGTGTATACAACACTTAAACAGTGTTATATCAACATCCGAAACATGAACAATTCAGTAATTTTCGAGAACTGTTGACGTATAAAATCCTTAAACATCTATAGCACTCTATTACTAGTTCTACCGATAATCTCAAATCAATTAGTAAAAATACGTTTCAAAGCATGCTCCAATTATATGTTCAAATGCAACTTACTTTTTATATGGTTATGTTTCCCTAAATGAAAGTATCCACTACATATACACCGATCGTAAGCGGCACAGGTGTTGTCTTATACAAAAAACTTTTATTATATTACATAGAAATCACAAAATATTATGTGGTGTGTCATTCTGATTTGGTACTGTGATGTTGTGTTATAACATCACTTGCTTTAAGTGTTCCGTTACTAATACTAATTTGTTTAAATCTACACAACACCTATGACTAGGGAAGTAAAAAGTTACCTTCTCTAGAGTCCATTGCCTCATAAATTCCGTCCTTTTTCAAAGCCGGGTCAAGCGTTTCATAGACATTTCTGTTATAAAATAAATACAATTGATATGGTGATCAAAATATATCAAGACAATTAACTAACAATTAATCTTAAAAAAACTATTGAAATGATCATATTACAATTATTTTTATATTTATCTTAAGCGCCGTACAATGTATATGTTGGTATTTTGTTTACATTTTCTCTTACCTAGATTCCTCGGCATGCTGTTCACTCAAAGCTGGAATATACAATTAAATGATTGAATCAGATACGTGTAAATATTGAGTGAATTGTATTCATTTATTGATTTCTAACTGTATTAAAGAGAAGCTCGTCATCTACAATGTATCTTCCCAATAATTTATTTATTTGCCGGATTTGGTAATGGTATGCCTTTTAAATTTTGAGTTATACCACCACTTGCTTTAAGAGTTCCGTTACTAATTTGTTTAAATCTACAAAACAACTATGACAAGGGAAGTATATAGTTACCTTCTCTAGAATCCATTGCCTCATAAATTCCGTCCTTTTTCGAAGCCGGGTCAAGCGTTTCATAGACATTTCTGTTATAAAATAAATACAAAATATATAATGACAATTAATTGACTAACAGTTAAACTTAAAAACTATTGAAATTATCATATTACAATTACATATTTATCAGAAGCGTTGAACAGTGCATATGTTAGTATTTTGTTTACATTTTCTCTTACCTAGATACTTCGGCATGCTGGTCACTCGAAGCTGGAATATACAATTAAATGATTGAATCAGATACGCGTAAATATTGTGTGAATTGTATTCATTCATTGATTTCAAACTGTGTTAAACTTGCTAACCTATGATTTGAAATGATGTGGTATAACAAATTGTAAATGAAACAATTATTTACATGCAATGACACAGTTGTACTGTAAACGTTTACATTTAATATTTCGTTGTGATTCATTCAAATGGAAAGCTTCATTTTGTAAAAACAAAATTATGGGGAACGCATACGTGTGATTGGATATTTCCGTATCATGAAAAGGTTTACAACATATCCAAATAAAAATGACTGATAACATAACGATAGCTTTCCTCGGTTGTAATAGATGCTAATCTTACTTGCATCTGATCCAATGTTATAGCAAATACCTCCGCTGCTCATTGTCTCTTTTAGTTCAATTCTTGGTTCCCTGTCAAAAATTGTAAATCATAGGTAGTAGTATACATAGTACAAATGTAGTACGTATGCGCAAAGCATAAATAAAATGCATTACCAAAGATCGCATCATAAAGTTTATAAAAGAATACGACAAGAGCCATTAAAACGCATTCCAAAATTATATTATTCCAAATGCTTCCTAAACCACACTTTTATATGCGTGTACCTTTTTACCGTATCAAAACAGAACGATGGCAACCTAAAATGACTGTACACATGCCAAAGGGGATAGGTATAGCATGTTCAGAACAACAGCGCTTGAACTCGCTCATAGAGGGTCGCTCAAAAATAGGTTTTGTTAAAGTATTATGAACTTAAAATATATCTTCAGGAAATGAACTTTAAACAACGCACACATTGGACCAGCTCTCGGCAGACAAATTATTTAGCATATCAAATTGACAGCAACGATACATTTCTGTTCAATCAATTTGCAAACACTATTTTTGAATAATCTTTAAAATATTCTTAATACGAAAACTGGCCACTGCCTCATAGCCATAGCTATTATTGCAAATATTTTGCCTTCAACAATCTTGGACGACGATAACAAGAGAAGCACCTATTTACATTGCTTGGAGATTGCTTGAATGATATGATATCGAACTAAGTTGTTTATATACTAAAGGAAAAATGTTTAGCGACACACTTTTGGGTGGATTATATTGCCTTGTTTTCTGTAATCATTTTAATTTTTGCAAAATCAAATAATCCTAGACGCCCACTGAGATGACTCGGCGCCATTTTTCGCAATACACGTCTAGATTTACATTCCCTTCCATTAACAGCTTGTTTGGCAATATTTTTACATATTGACCACAAATTAACCAAATGTTTTATTCCATGTATGCGAAAAAAGTCAGAAAAACAAAAACCGGTCTAAAACTCGGGATGCCACTTTTACTGTAGGTGCAGTACTTAGTTGTAAATAACACATTTTCAAATTACCTCCCTTTGCATTGAATAACGCTTAAAATTGAAACCTACTGCAAATCTATAAATGAATGGCTAACCGTGTTTTGACAGTTGTGGTCTATTGGTGGTAGTCCACAGAATGTTTCAAACTAATAACCATGAATTGGTATCGGCACACAATAAAGCTGTAGATCAATGAAGTTCGCCTAAAGGATATCTCATTAAAACCATGTCGCTAAACTTTTTTCCTTTAGTATATATATCCATTTCAGGACCATGTGAATCGTGTGAGGTCCTGTCATTAGACATAATATAACACAACATATGGCTATACCATTTTCAAAGAAAATCACAAAATACAATCTCTGTTAAAATAATATTAAATTGTCTTTGCTTTTAGAATGTGTAATTTCGTAAGTTTTGTAACAAAGTGCCCCATGATATTCGATTTCGTGAACAACTTTGAAACGGGATATTCTAAGGTATAGCAAGACCAAGTAGTACCAGTGGCAAAGTATTGTTTAAAGAAAATATTAAGTGAAAAAACTGTGAATGGTAATGGATGACCTCGACAATATCTTAAATTAGTTTTATAACATTAATGGTATTAATATTTCGGTTACTGAAAATACTATCTATTGTTGCAGTTTTGTTTTTAATAGTCTGAAACCTTTGTATTCTGTATTTACGTTTCGCGTTGGAATTTCTTGAAATCAGTGTTATCAGGCTTGTTTAGTAAAGTTACTGTCCATTGATTCTATTACCCGTTCTGTAAGTTTATGTGCGTCCGTGCGTTCATACGTTTATAAATCCCTCTGTCTGGAATGTAACCTTGTCGATTTAAAGAACAAATTCAAATTACTTTACAAAACTGTTTTCTGTGATGCTATGACGTGTTAGGCACATAAACTAGTTAGAAGATACAACGTCAAGTCATCCATTAAGTTTTGACACCAAATTTTGGACCAGTAGACTTCGTTTTGACCAAATAAACAAAGCGAAAATAACTGTGAGGAAATGTGATTTGAAGCTTCAATGTAAATTTGTAAATCTATTACAATTTATCCGTGCTGTAACTGCCTTTCTAATAAATGGAACGTAGATTGAATTAGCCGAAATGTTCACTGTAATAAGTTGACATGTTACATTTATTAAAAGAGCTTGCGGCTACAAAATCATGTGTACACGTTGATGTCATAAGTCGAAATCTGGCTAGGCGTGTTCCCATTTGGCATCTAGAAACATAATGTAAGTCATTCGGCTCGTTATTCTAAATTTTGATTATATGAATAACCATTTAAATAATCAATATGTATAGGTTATAAGGTGTTTATGGAAATATATGTACGAGTTCTTCCGTGGTTGTATTGGAAGACGGAGGAGTGCAATATTATCCCACGGAATAATACGTGCATATATGAATACAAACAACCTTCATTGCGATCGGGTTTACTCGACAATAACGGTTCGAAACTTGAAATGATTCACTCGTAACGAAATAAGAACAATGTAAGCCTTTGCACATATCATGTGTCAATGTATTCCGCAAGGTGTCGCGTTGATCATTTTAGTTTTCACATTTGAAAAATAACCGTTTGGTTTGACTTCTGAAGATACATGTAAACAAAGACAACTATGTCGAGAATGAACTTGGTCGATATATATATATATACATTTTAATTCCCATGTGACAGACGTAAAACAGGCGGTACCGATCTATAAGATGACCTATGAAGATTGCAGAGCCCCTGCCACCCTGTGATTAAATCAGCTGATCGATTTCGCAGTAATCGACTAATTTAATATAGGATACCAGTCCAATATTTGCATTTTTACCGTCTCTCGGGTATAACTTTGTTGTAAGTTTAACTTGGATCAATCGATGTCTTGGAAACATTTCTGTAACAATCCATATTTCTCATAATGGTAACATTGAATAAATGAAATGGCTGAATGAATGACGTAACACAAATAAAACTTATGCAGGATCCGCCCATTAGGCTTGTTTGGGAATTAAATATTGAATACCAGTTTTACATTGAAACGGAATAGGATATATATGTGTGTATGTAATAAGCGGCTTTGTCATTTCAAACAATTATAAAGATAATACTTAAATCATTGACAAACATAGTGCTTTGTGAAGGTGTCCGATATTGAATTAAACAAAGGTGTATAAGGTAAATATTAATTTGCAAATGTGAAAACATCATAACACTGATATCTATAAGTGTGTTGCATGCTGGAACCCCACACCTGCTCGTGTTTTTGCAAATATGAGATTAAAGTTGCACGGATTAAACATGGATTCATTATAGTATTATTTATAATGCATCGATGTATAAGTATGTTCACTCTTGGTGTCGTTTGGACCCAATATAGTACGAGCTGTGTAAGATGTATATATACACACTGGGTGGAAAATTGACATTTCAATAATATATTTATCGCTGTTATGGCATATAAACGATAATTATTAAGTTATTGCTTGGCAATCTAATTTCACTTCGTTAAACTCGTATAAGCTTCTACTCCAACATAAAAGTTAAACGACATACTAATATAGCTAATGAAAAAAATATAATTTTCTGTTCTAAGCAACTTATAATTCATACGTAAAAATAGTATAATAGAAATGCATAGGAGATACATATTGACAGTAATAATCAATTCATTATATTCTACATTTATGACGTGTAATTGAAGTACAAAACATTTTGTAAATAATATGTAGTTAACTCAATTATAAAGGGTCAAGTACTTAGACAGTTACTTTCGATATGCTCTCAACTTACTGTTTGATTAAAAACCTACTTTCTAAACAAAAAACAAATTTAGAACTGTATTCTACCAGTATAAACTGATTTTAAAGCTTATATGCTTCATGTTGCCTATGGAAGTGTACAACTTCCCGAAAGTGTGACACTTATATCATAAATGATGAACGGACAAATGAACGAACATCACCAGAAGATAGCAGAATTAAATTGATGAAAATTATGGATCTGCACTATCATCCACCGTGCATCAAATCAAAGTGTAATTTAATAATCCACCTGGGTTTTGCTAATGCATTCGGGGAACTTTAAATTTTACCATATAATTGATAGTGATAAAGCATATTTCAATGCTTAAAATACCATTATGAAGCATAGTTCTGACAAAGTCTAAGTTCATCTGACATCTTATTAGCATAGAAAATATTTTCTATTAAACTTATATAGTTTTTTTAATCATAAATGCCGGTGGAAAAATAAGGTAAATAACAATAGAAACCATCAAAGGTCATTGGATTTCAACGCAAAATGGAGGTCCTTTGGTTTACAACGCAAACTGATATCTTTTGGTGAATCCATGAAGGTTTCGAATTTCCTATTCCTACATTTAAAACATATAATAGTCAAATATAGAATTGGAACAAATTTAAAGAATATTGTAAGTCATTCAAGGTAACTTATTTAATGCTACATTTAAACCTGCATGTTTTATTTATTTTGTCATTCACTTAACAAAGTCAAAATGCATCATGTTTTAATTCTCGAAATATCAGTTGAATATTCGTACTTGAAAATATAAAACATGAGAAGACCGTGCGTTGTTTTTGGTAACGAGATATCACACATTCAAACTATATTGCCGTCATTGTTTAGTTATTTCTTCTTTTTCTCTTGTTTTGTGTTTTCGTATCTCGCCGATACCGCCCGGTTTCGTTTTCGTTCCCTTTGACCGAGATGATATTTATAAAAATGCAAGCAGATCAATAAACATTACTCTTAAATTAATGTATATATCCGCATGTCCCCATTTGGTCTGATAACAGCGCACGTGGGATCTGAAAATGTTTGAGTAAGCCAATAGATTTATCATATAGATATAAATAGATATTTCTATACTTTAATATCCTGTTCAACGTCAGCAACATCTCTCTAGATTAAACGACGTGTAAGACACGAAAGTGCGTGTCATTTTCTATAAAGTTTGCAATAATCAAATATCTTTATAGCATACGGCCGTCAATATCATGCTGCGAAAGAGAAATGTGCGTTGCAGCAAAAACCAAAGCTCGTGATGTCAAAACAAACGGAAACTTAATTGTATTGCATCCCGGTAGATAAGTAATATTTTTTAAACATTTTGACACGAGACAAAAGCCAAAACATTTTTTTCTAACTAGTTCAGTGTTTATTTCATTTAGATAGCAATTGTTAAAGATAGTTGTAACCTTTAGTTTTAACAACGACTATTTAAATGTAATATACTTTCAACTAAATGGATGTATATGTGTATTGGTTTTCATCAATACGTCCATTTACGAGCCGCTAAAATAAATTGTTGCTTAAGTAACACATATAACAATTAACTTATCTAAGTTAGTTAATATCAGTATCAAAATGAAACATACTCATTCTCGTTCTCCTTTCCTCCTCCCTCATCTGTTTCTAAAAGGAAATGTATATGTTTTAAATATCTCGTCTAACAATCATCACAAAACGGAGGATCTCATTTGCCTTGTCAACAGAGCTGTCATATAAAGAGGGTCGGGTTAACAAAAAAAGCAAAATTCTGAATGATGTTGCTCAAACTGAAATCAAATTGAGATGTTGGATATTTTACAAAATATGCTTTGAGATGATTCTTTTACGAAACATGATTATTATTAAGTTCATTTGCGAATTCATAAAAGTTCCCTTTGCTTTACAGTGGTCATATAGAGTAATTAAAGCAGGTGGTGAACGGTATCAGCCATATATGATATAGTGCCAAACTAATAGATTGTTCGCGCAAATACTAAATTGTAAAATCAGTTTGCAAAAAAACTATCTTAAAATGCATTAGAAGTTTTTAT
>JAULCE010102319.1:0-12567 GCA_032359355.1 Macoma nasuta | reverse complement strand
AGACAACTTGCGTCGTTGTATCCAACCATTTGGAATTAAATTGTCTGATAATTGAATGGCTGATGAAAATGATGTAAAAGGCAGGACTTCGGAGGTATTGTTACAAAGATTATTAAACTTGTTTGTTTTGTATTTCAAAAGAAGGGTACAATTTAAATAGCAAGAGCTTTTACACTCCAGCATGGAGTGTAAAATGATTTGTTATGAATGGGATCAAACGGATATGAGAATGT
Organism: Macoma nasuta; assembly: GCA_032359355.1. Classification (NCBI taxonomy): domain Eukaryota; kingdom Metazoa; phylum Mollusca; class Bivalvia; order Cardiida; family Tellinidae; genus Macoma; species Macoma nasuta. Next base: position 12,334 of record JAULCE010102319.1, on the reverse strand, counting down.
ACATGTACAAGCGTCATTCCCAAGCATTACCTACTTCAGAATATATGCTTAACAGAACAAAACATATATTGTATCTATTTTACAGTTTACACAAACAATAAAGAATGCAGTTTGCAACAACATGTGAGCAACTTTACAAGCACTATTGAATTAAGAAGTATATGTTGAAAGTGACGTTGCATTTTGTGCATAGATTTATGATTTCAAAGTATATTGTAAAATTTGAAACAATGAAGACCCTGATCAGATGGCTTATGTATGAACCCTCTGATCTGGGTCTTCATTGTTTCTCATTGTAATATAAACGTGTCCATATTAATAAAAGAGTTAACAAAGTGATGTCACTGTCAAGTATACCGGTAGTATATATTATAGTGGAACATTTCCTATCTATTTACAATGTCAGCTTGCTCTACTATTTTGAGGGTAGGTCATATCCTTTGGAAGAATATAACGTAAAAAATGTGTGTGTACTCACCTTTGCAAACAACTTGGTGCTTGATCACAATGATCAGACGCCGAGTAACTCGGCGTCTGATCAAGCTCCAAGTTGATTGACACTCAAATTATACTTAGTCTAAAGAAAGGTAAATAATTATATAAAAATCAGCAGAGGACAAAAACGTGCAGACGAGAATATCGCAGACGACAATTGTCGGTCTACTAGAACTTGTCCATCTCACAAGCACGATGTAATATATAAAGCTATAAAGCGTTGCTCTTCAAGTCGTAGAGTTGTGACTTTTGATGACGTTACAGTTGGGGGAAACGCTTGTCCTGACTATATAACCAATATCATGGTAACCGCCATCATATTGAAATTACAAACAGCTTTAATTTGGATCAGACGCCGCGTTAATTGGCAGCTGATCCGAATTCAAGCTGTTTGTCACTTTGCCGCCAAATTAAACAAACACAAACCAACAAACGTTAAAGCGAATGTGTGGATTGTTAAAAATGTAGCTGACGAGTGTTTGAGAAGACGAAAACTTTAACAGGGGTAAGCACCACCAACTCTATAAAGAACACAGACACAATTTATTGCCGAAGCTTTAGATGCATAAAGGAGAATCAGAAAGTGCTTTATATATTTCCATGTTTTGAATGCAGTGTTGCCAAAGGCTATAAATATGACATTTTCGACAATTCAATTATCTCAAAGTCGTACGTAAAAACAAATGACGTAGAAATATACAGTCGAAACTCATCATGCCCAAGTCAAGTCTGGGGACCATTTAACTGTCTTAATAAGGTCGAAACTTACAATTTTATATAAGATTTGAGCCTCAAGCAATTAAAACTAATAAATTTAATACTAACAACTACGACATGTATCTACAAAGCAGATACAAATGATATTGGATCAAATAAAAGTTTCGCATAGAGCATTAATTCAACTTAACCCTTTCGACGCGAAATTACAAAATGGCGGCTGTGACTAGTTTCCGATCAAATATTTTAGCGTAATAAATCACAGAGACGATTAGATAATATTTGGTTATTCCGAAACTGTATATTCGGGACACAAATTTGTAAGGCGGCGTCTTATCTGGGACTGCACTATTTACAGCGGCGCATTTAGGCGTCTCCGGTGGGGAAAGGGTTAATAACGTTGAATTACTTATAGTGCTATTTAAGAATTGAATCTCAAGCAATTCAAACTAATAAAATTAGTACAAACAACTTCGACATGTATCCATAAAGCAGACACCAATGATTCAAGATCAAATAGAAGTTTTGCATAGAGCATAAATTCGACTTGAAGCATCTATTCGACTTAAACTAGTTCGAGATACCGAGTCTCGCCTGTATAAACTGCATGGGACATCTACACTCATTCACAGCTTATCTGTTAAACCGGCATTTAACGGGACCAAAATAAGCCCATCAATTATCATTACATATCTTCAGTACGCTTGTAAGGACAAATATGTCGCTGACGTTAAATCCCTGTTCAATGATCCCCCGAAGATATGACATAAATGTTCTGTCAAAATATCTTATTAGGAACGAATTGAGGGTAGAAAGATATTTATAAATTTTCTAAGTGTATTAAATGATGATATTTGCAAAAAAGCATTGAGACATTCCAGCCACCTAGTAAATCGGCGCCTTGTCCGGATCAAGGATGTTTAACACTCAGCCAGCAAGTTCACAACAAAAAAGGATTAAATCTCAACAGACAAGAGTTTACGATATCTAAAAGCATTTCCATATACAAACATCGTTCACCCATATTATACAGACAGCTAAAACTATATGACATGAATTATAAGAATGGATATTGACTACGTTAAAGTGATTTTCACTAGTGAACGTAGCTCTCAGCTATTTCTCATTGAAAAAAGAATGGGGATAACGTGTTGAAAACAATGTTTCTTAACTCTTTATGTCAATCTGATGTCTTGATATTACTCAATCGTGTTAGCGTTGTTACGGTTGACACTCTAAGGAAGTGCAACGAAGACATAAAACAATCACTACAGGTTTGACATTTTACCAAATATGATGTTTTCTTTTAAACAATTACGATGAATGAATCTGATAACAGATATCTAGACAAAGGTAAAATACATTTTGTGAAAAGTTTAATTGTAAGAAATGGAGGATTTAGTGAAGACCATGGTGAGACGGTTTCTAAAGAGGTTGTCTGACTTGTGTCTACAATGTTTGAAACAAAGCATACATGCGGGCAGCTTTTTAGTAAATGTATCTAATTACTGTAATTGGGGGTTTGAATAAGGCATTATAGTTCCAACCATTACTTGTAAGAATGAAATAAAGAGGCCGTGTCATATATTTGCCGTTCTCGGCAAACCCTCTTGCATTTTGTTTTTAATTTTAAAACACTCCCAGTACTCCAACAATTGGCTACATGTGCGAAGTAAAATTCAAGCAAATTGGAGAAATATTATTCCTTTGTATTGGATCTTCGTTAAAGCACTATTAATGTTGTCTCAGTCAAGTGTCAGAGTACCCTTAAACAAATCTTGAAAAATAGATTTTTTTTCTTTATCATTATCAACTGTTTGACACTGATCAAATACATTAATATTGTTCTTTTAAATAAGTGTATACTCAGATAAAAAGGTTCCAGAACGACGGAACGAAGGGTCATCAATATGTAGACCAAAATTAGAGTTGTACTGCAATCGGACAATACCCAAAACGGGACTCAGCACCTTTACTGTGTGCGTTTATACTTTCTCCAGCAGAAGCGTCTATACAAAATTGGCAATGCCACGTTTTCAAGAGTCGGTTGTTATTGGGTTAAAGCTGTTTTATTTTTTCCACAGCAACCGTTGCTATGATTATGAACCTCGTAGGTTTATAGGAACACGGATTTAAGACATTCACTTTTTTAGTTATTGATATCGAACTTCCATTGTGCATTTATCCATCTGTAACGTGCGTATTTATTTATTTTTACGTATGCCATTGATGATGGGGCATTATTAACTCCATGGCATCGTTTATCGACTTTTGGAGATCTCGAGAATATCAAGATAGCTCATACTTGAACAGTATGCAACATTTAAAGGCATTCATGTAAAAGTCAAACCACAATTCCTAGAATTACATAGACACAGGGGAGAATAAAAACGGATATCTCTATGCTTAAGCAATTTTCAATTCTACGACGAAATGCCTAAAAAAGAAAATGAAATTAGCAATTGTCCCTGATGTATAAAGAAAAGTGCTGAAGCTTTCCACGAACTAGATCATTGATCTCTCGAAAAAGCTAATCAGGTCTAACAAAGTCGTCTGTCTTGATATTGTTTGTCTTCTGTAATCACTGGTTAAATATGTTCCTATCATTGATTCACAATTTGTGTTTTCACCATCAAAATTGTATGATAATCTGTGTATAGTAAACTGCTAACCTTTCGTCCACATGATTATAAAGACTAATCCACAAGAAAAGAATCTGATAAAAAAACAGGCGAACGCAAATGTTTTGAAGTGTATTGAAATTATTCTAGGAAATTGTCTATTTGCTCGAACAAATGCTTTATTTCCTATACTGATTTTATAGCCATCAGTTACAGAGGCACTAAAAGCGCTACAGCGGAGGAACGGGTTAACTGGCATTACTGTGATATATGCAAGAAATTCGGTTCCAGTCTAAACCACTTATTTCTTAGCGGGAGAAAGACGCATGTATAGGTTTTGAAACAGTTCACAGTTCGTTCATAGCTTATTTTCCTTTATAGTCGTTTACGTAGTGCTTAACCCTTCTCTCTAAAGACACGCTTTTTAAACCGTTGTAGAAAACACTTTGAAATCATTGTGGTAAAAAAGAGCATTTGCTCAAGATAAGCAAATGTTCTTTTTTCCAAAATGGTTTTAAATATGTCTTAAGTTGGGTGCTTTTCTGGATAACTGTCCGGTAAATTGTATTCTCCCGTTGTGAATGACTCTAAAATAGCATACGGAGTAAATAGAGTTACAATCAAGTATAATATAATATACTATATAATATAAATTTAGTTTATGTTTTCAAATATCTTAACTCTACATAATTACATTCTTCTAATTCTGTTATAACAAATGTTTGATTTCTAACAATGTTTTCTCTCTAATACATTAGTTACAGAAAAGCTTAAAGGGGAAAGGGTAAACTAACTAAACTAAGTTCGAATTAAATTCGAACGTCTTGTCATTGAACCTGCTAGAAATAGCCCCGCCGACTTCGACAAAACGAGTGTCGACTGTATTTTGTAAGTCGAAGAGACTTTGAGGACAAATCAACTGTCTTGTATTTTATAAAAGCATCAACGTTTGAAATAGTCGATAGTACAACTTTTGTTGTAGTCCAAGAAATTACCATCTACATTATGAGGAAAACTACACACGACGACTAATAACTGCCGGTAGAATGTTTGACACGATGCAAAGCAAAATAAACGTCCATGTTTCCTCTTTACTGTCGTACAATTATGCGCACCCTTACGCGCTACTTTAAATTTAGAACATAGTTACATTAGAAATGCATTACATTCAAAGTTTTAAAATATTGATATTGATATTCGTCCGTCTATTCATAGAACTGTTCGTATATACGTCTTATACAATCTAGGTCAGGCGACAAGTCAATGGACATCCGAGTCTGATCAGGCCTATATGGCATACTTGGTCGGTAATTGGCGACGAGGAAAATATTGTTAGATCATTTACCTGAACGATAAGAACTCGCAACTAACAGTGGCAATGTTTGCAAATTAACGTTAACTTTGCAGTTTATACAGTGTGGGTACCATTTTGTCATGAATATTGGGTTAATATATCTTCTCGGCCATGTGTTTATGCATTGTAATTAACGTTTAATAATATCTTATAAAATGGTAGGGTAAGACCATATACAATAGAAGTAAGAATGTATTTCTAGTGATGTAAAAAGTGTAAGACTTGAATATAGTTTGCTTAAGATTTTTCTCTACTTTTATGGTTGTTAAACTTACATAGCAAATAGAACGCATATCCGCACACTCTTATCAAGCAATTCGTTTGATTATGTAAAATTCAATCGTTGTTCTTGTTTTAGAGCAATTGGCACGTTTTGGACTTTCTGTTCGTTATCTGTTTCAATGATATTATATTCCATTAGTGATTACAATTATATTGACTTTGGCAATGTCGTGCATTAGTTTATAATAAAACATTGAGTACTACAGAGTGTTGCCAAACAGAAAGCGGCGTCCGATCTTGGATTGCACCTTTTGCAATGTCGAATTGAGTCGCATATGGTGATGCAATGGATAAAGGTATATTTTCTGTTTTCACCAACCGCAAGGCTTGAGCTAGACGCACACATGAATATATTCATCTTTTTTTTCTAAAACAATGATTGTCAACCTTAGAGTTCTGAACTTCTGAATAATAAATGTGTCCTTGTGCAGCGTGTTTAATCTCCGTAAACTATTCAAGTCCCGATGGTAGCTACAGTCGCTACCAAAAATCAATGTTTGCGTTTCCTTAGTAACGTATCAGGTTTATTCTGTTAACAACTCGTTATATCTTACCTATTCGAGATTGTTTATATGCAAGGGCAGCTTACGTATTTTTATTCGTTTTCAATGTATAAAGATTGTATTAAAAGCGATTGAATAGCAATTCTCTTCGTATTTATTATTAACAGTTTGAAGCTCTCATAGAACAATAGATATTACAAAAATCACTTCATGCAATCATTTCTGGTTTTTATTTCGTTAAAATATTTGATCCCAATCAGTAACAACCGACAGTTTTAAATATGGCGGTGAAAGGGTTAAGTAGGCTGCCTTTTTCATGCAGTAAACATAGAAACAATATCGGTCTATTACAATTTTGTCTTGGGCAATTTTTGACATATCAGTATCGTTTTGGAGGGTGAATATATAAATCGTCTTCCTTAGTAGTTACTCACGGTTCAATTAGTGTCGCGAAACCACCAGAATGTAGATCCAACCTATTTTAGAATTATACGATTTTTTAGCTTGATATTTTAGTACACGTTTGTGCTAAATAGTAGAATCTTAAGCATATTTATTACATGCATAAGTGTACGTCTTTCGCGGTGCCATGTTCTAGTGGTAACGCGCTAGACGCTATATCCAGGGATCGAGAGTTCGATCTAAGTCTTTCGGGTGATACCTTAACCCAAGGTCTTATGTATAAGTGCTACACACTTGGCACGTAAAACTCCCAGATGGCTACTTCGAAAACAGTAGAGCGTTGCCCAACTACCCCTGTACAGTATAGTAAATGCTAGTATTGCCATTTAACTCGTTAAACACTGATCACTGTCAAACTGATACCAATAATAAGTACTTTGATTTTACCCTTTCGGCGCCAAATTTAAATATGTCGTCTGCGAAAAGTTTCAGATCAAATATTTTTACGAAAAGCAAAACTTTAATATAGGAAAAAAAATACACATTTCGGTACCTCTAAAAAAATATATGGCACAAAGTGAAGTCCCTGATCAGACGCCGCCTTGGAAAGGTGGCGGTTGATCTGGGACGGCACTATTTGCGAAGACGCATTTAGGCGATAACGGCGTTGTAATGGTTAAACTGTAATAAGTCACATCGAGATCCACATTGATAGCTAAGAAACAACTTATGTACGCACCGCATAGTTACGGATTATCCTTTCTCATATGTTATTGTTTTAACGGATCAACAATGAAAGAAGCTGATGAAAACAATAGTATTAAGAAGGACAGGAAAACTAAACAATTGAATGGTTTTAAAAATTGAACAAACACTTATTTCCCTACATCGTTTTCACACGTGGTATTATATATGTACAGAGTAATAAAAAGGCAGGCTTTCCTTAGTTTTATCGCAAACCACATTATCATGTTCTATGAATTTGGGTTAGGGTTAGAAACCACTCGCATTCTATGAAAAAAGTGTCGATACAGTTGATGTGAAACAGTAGTTAACATCGTATGATTGCAATGGGAATTTTAATTCAGGATTAAATCGCTGTTCCGTATACTTTGGGGAATTGATTTAATTTTGCTTGAAGACAACTTGCGTCGTTGTATCCAACCATTTGGAATTAAATTGTCTGATAATTGAATGGCTGATGAAAATGATATAAAAGGCAGACTTTGGAGTATTTTTTACAAAGATGATTAAACTTGTATTTTTTTGTATTGCAAAAGTAGGGTATTATTAAATATTAAGAGCTTTTCCATTCCAACATGGAGTTTAAAATTAATTGTTATAAACGGGATCGAACGGATGCGAGCATGTACATGTACAGGCGTAATTTCCTCTCATTGCCTTTTTCAGAATACATTCTAAACAGAACAAAAATATATTTGATCTATTTGACAGTTTACACAAACAATAAAGAATACAGTGTGCGACAACATGTGAGCAACTTTACAAACAATATTGAACTAACAGGTATTATAGTACCGTTTTATTTTGAAAGTGACGTTACTTTCGTGCATAAATTTATAATTTTCAAAATATATTGTAAAAGGTGAAACAAAGAAGACCATGATCAGAGGGCTCTTGTAGGAGCCCTTCTGATCTGGGTCTTCATTGTTTCTCATTGTAATATAAACGTGTCCATATTATTAAAAGAGTTAACAAAGTGACGTCACTGTCAAATATACCGGTAGTATAATACTGTAGTGGAACATTTCCTATCTATTTACAATGTCATCTTGCTCTACTATTTTGAGTAGGTTATATCCTTTGGAAGAATATAACGTAAAAGCCGTGTTTGAACTCTCCTTTGCAAACAATTTGATGCTTGATCAGACGCCGAGTACTCGGCGTCTGCTCAATCTCCAAGCTGTTTGACACATAGATTGTACTTATTCTACCAAAGAAAATTAGATAAATATATAAAAATCAACAAACAACAAAAATGATCAGACGAAAATATTGTAGACGACAATTGTCGGTCTTTCAAAGGATTTACTAGAACCTTTCCATCTTACAAGCACAATATACTCTAGAAAACTATAAAGCGCTGCTCTTCAAGTCGTAGAGCTGTAATTTGACGACGTTACAGTTGGAGAAAACGCTTTTCTTGACATTATAACCCATATCATGGTAATCGCCACCATATTGAAATTACAAACAGCTTAAATTTGGATCAGACGCTGGGTTTATCGGCTGCTGATCCGCATTCAACCTGTTTGTTACTAAGAGATCAATTTTAAAAACAAACCAACAAAACAACGTTTAAGCGATTATGAAGATTGTTAAAATCGTAGCTGGCAGGTGTTTGAGAAGACGGCAAGTTTAGCAGAGGTAAGCACCACCACTCGATAAAGAACACAGACACAATTTATTGCCGAAGCTTTAGATGCATAAAGGAACATCTGAAAGTGCTCTCATATATTTAGATTTTTTGTGTGCAGTTTTGCCGAAGGCTATAAATATGACATTTTCGACAATTCAATAATCTCAAAGTCGTATGTAAAACAATTGACGCAGAACTATACAGTCAAAACACATTTAACTATACCTTTACTATTTCGGCGCTAAATTAAAAAAAAATGTGATTTTGACTAGTTTCAGATGAAATATTTTAGCGTAATTAATCACAGAGACGGTTAAACAATTTTTGTGATTCCGAGCCTGTTCATACGGGACTCAAATTTGTTGCAATATAGTGAAGTCCCAGATCAGACGACGCCTTATGAGGCGGCGTCTTATCTGAGACTGCATTATTTACAACGGCGCATTTAGAGACTCCGGCGATAAAAGGGTTAATAAGGTTGAATTACTTATAGTGTTATTTAAGAATTGAATCTCATGCCATTCAAACTCATAAAATTAGTACCAACAACTTCGACATGTATCCACAAAGCAGACACCACTGATGTTAGATCATTTAGAAGTTTCGCGTAGAGCATACATTTGACTTAAAAGAGTTCGACATAACAAGTATCGACTGTATATGCAGAATGGGACGTCTACACTCATTCAAAGCTTATCTGTTAAAGTTGCATTTAACGATACCAAACAAAGCCAATCAATTATCATTACATATCTTCAGTACGCTTGTGAGGACTTAAATGTTGCTGAAAGGGAAAGTCTGACGTAAATCCTAATCTAATGATTCCCCGAAGGCATGCCATAAATGTTCTGTCCAAATATCTTATTTCACACTGTAACGTGTACCGAGCAAAGACGCAGAAGACCCATTCAGCAAAAAGTATGCTCAACCCTGAATGATTCGACGATGTCTTTATACATAGCCCTGATCCCCTAAACGAGGAACTGGTAATGCCAATTTGCATATACCTAATACGTTCTACAACGTTTCACATCCACCGGAAGCGTAGCCGTTACATTACTTTCCCCTCCGAGGAGATTCGTCCCAGGTCTTGGCCAGAGAAACTCGTGGGTAAGGCAACTCCGGTCTGGCAGTTGATTCCATATCCCACCGCTGCACCTAATGTAACGTGCACCGGGCAAAGTCGCAGAAGGTCCATTCAGCGAAAAGCATGCAAAACCATGAATGGATCGACGGTGTCTTTATACATAGCCCTGGTCCCCTAAACGAGGAACTGGTAATGCCAATTTGCATATACATAATACGTTCTACAACGTTCACTTCCGCCGGAAGCGGAGCCGTTACAACACATTTTTTTAGTCAAAATATACTTGTTACGGCAAACAATCATATCGCAACAGAAACAACAGTATTTAAAAAGTGATCGTTAAAGTAGGAGCGAATTGAGGATAGACAGATGTTTATAATTTCTAAGTGTATCTTTAAACTAATATTTCGACTTTCAAGACACAAAATGATGATATTTGAAAAAGCATTGAGACAAATCAGTCACCTTGTAACTCGGTGCCTGGTCCGGATCAAGTTTGTTTGACACTCAAATCTCAGCAGACGAGAGATTACGATGTCTAAAAGCATTTCCATGTACAAAAAACGTTCTCCCATATTATACAGATAGCTAAAACTATATGACATGAATTATAAGAGTGGATATTGACTACGTTAAAGTGATTTTCACAAGTGAACGTAGCTCTCACTTGTTTCTTAATGAACAACGAATGGGGCTAACGTGTTGAGAACAATGTTTCTGAATTCTTTATGACAATCTGATGTCTTGATATAACTCAATCGTGTTAGCGCTATAAAGGTTGACACTCTAAGGAAGTACAACGAAGAGATAAAACACACACTACAGGTTTAATCTTTTAACCAATATGCTGATTTTTAAAAACAATAACAAGGAATGAATCTGGTACAAACATGATAGATATCTAGACAAAGGTAAAATACTAATTGTGAAAAGTGTAAGTAAATTTGTAAGAAATGGAGGATTTAGTGAAGACAATGGTCATAAGGTTTGTTAAAAGGTTGTCTGACTTCTGTCTACAATGTTTGAAACAAAGAATACATGCAGGCAGCTTTTCAGTAAATGTATTTAAATACTGTAATTAGGGATTGAATAAGGCATCATAGATCCAACCATTACCTGTAAGAATGAAATAAAGAGGCCGTGTCAAATATTTGTCGTTCTCGGAAAACCCTCTTTCGTTTTGTTATTTAATGGTTTACAAACACCCCCAGTACTGTAACCAATGGCTACATGTACGAAGTAAAATGAAGCAAATGGGAGAAATGATATTCGTTTGTATTAGATCTTATTAACCAAGTAATCAATCGTTAATGCACTATTAATGTTGTCTCAGTCAAGTGTCAGAGTACCCTTCAACAAATCTGAAATGGTAGAAGTTTTTCTAGTCTGTTAACCCTTAGCCTGGTATTCGCAACTAAGGTGATTATTCAAACAGCTTGGAGCCAGATCAGACGCCGAGTAACTCGGCGTCTGATCTGGTTCCAAGCTGTTTGACACCCAGACACTAGGTTCTCCAAATTTCAAGAAAATCGGACGATATTCAAAAATGAAGCAGACGACATTTTCAGCAGATGACAATTTTCGCAGCAGGCGAAGGGCTAATAGTCTCGTGACAACACTACAATATCCTGTTTTATTAGGCGATGAAATATGAATATTGAACACAGCGGACATCGCAAATAAAAGTTGACATTGGCAAAGCGAATTAATAAATCGACATAATTATGTGCACATTGTGCAGGTTTAAATTTGGGCGTAATTAATATGCATTAAGTTTTGTCCGAAAACACTCTACTTATATGAACACAAAACATACTATATTGTTTATCATTGCATTATTAAAGCGATATTTCCTTGAAGGAAATATTGCTTTAATAATGCAATGGTAAACAATATAGTATGTTTACAATATAGTATGTTTCTCCCTGTTTACCATTTACCAATACACAATAATGTATTGTATGATAAATATAGGATCTTAAACCAGCTTTCGTTTGAGATAAGCTTTTCTTAAACGAGTCTAGAAAAAGTGATATTAAGCGAGACTTTGGCGAGCTTAATAACATTTTATTCTAGACGAGGTTAATATTTTGTAACACATGTTATCATCATGCTTACTGGACTGTAAAGGCATCGCATACGCTTACTTACTCGGCGTCTGATCTGGACCTAGGATGTTTGTAAAAAGTAACCATCACGACCAGTTCGCGCATAAGGTGAACGATGAACATACATACACTCGTAATCGTCGTTTTATAAATAGCAGTGGGAAACTGAATTAAACTGAATTAAAATTTTCCCAGGTTCACAAGCTAGTCATTGTTGGGCTTTACAGTGGAGGGCAACGATATTCTTTTCCATCTATCGCGTATGACACTTATCGCTGATCATCTTAATAAACATTATGGAATCGGATCAGGCGCCGAGTAAGTGATCCGGCTCAAAACTGTTTGATACATATGGGGATAAAATATTTTGAATCCCCAATAAAGT
>JAULCE010102208.1:0-12571 GCA_032359355.1 Macoma nasuta | reverse complement strand
GACACTAACCACTACATCATCACACTTACACACACATTCGTGGTATTTCTTTATTCATGTAGGTACATATATATATATAGGCACATTAATATTCATAACACGTGACTTTCCGATTCAAAAACGAGGTCCCCCGAGCTAGAGTCTCGTTCTGTTATGTAAACAAAGCTGTTAGAGAGGTGTTCCATCTCTCTAAGGAATCAACAGTTTACAATATCAATACTAAGCAGTCAAATATGTATTGTTTGAAAGAGTCACGGATTCGACAGTAATATTTTTCATAGTCTATGCATGAATGATAGGGAATCACGCTGTTTTCACGAAATTGGAAGGATATATGGCTTTAAGCAAAGTCTAAAAGAAATCACCCTTACTGCCGAAAACGCCTTTAAAAGCGTCTCCCAGCCTTCGATATAACTTAAATTGAAACAGGAATCAAATCGGATGTAATCGTCATTACCTCTTTCGAGGCGATTATTTAGCCTATATAAAACGCATCCATTTGACAAGATATTAGAATGAAAATCACTGTTTATTCATGTTTGATATGGATATAAATGTAATCATGCTAGGAAAGCATCTCTTTCCATCTTGAATTCACAAATATCTGATTTTTTTCTTCTTTGGACATATCCTAATATAACAAAAAGGAGAAATAGGAAAAGCCAAAAACAGAAAGAAAACAGCATTGTTATTATGAATCAAACTTTGAGTTAATAAAACGGTAAGATAAAATTAAATTTAAAAAGTGATTTTCGCCGGGATTCGAACATGCGACACTCTTGTAAAAAGTGAATCTTCACAGGCCTACATTCTATCCACTCGACCAAGCACCAGTTGACAAATAGCATCGTTTTGTATAACATGTATACACATCGATTAACCATTATTTATTTGCATCTCGTGTTTGTATACAAGTTCCGTAAACAAGTGATAGACCTTATTGTTATTGTCTGACCAAAACAACCTGTCACTAAAAAACTTCCGAGGTATTATTCGGCCCCACTCGTTTGCCTTATACGACTTTATTCGGGAATACTCGGTAGTGACAGAACATTCTGGACAGATAATAACAATAAATGCCCTATAACGGGCATTGTGTACATGTTTTATCTATAATGTATGGTTTCGTAAATAGTATGCACCATGATTAGACTTGAATAAAAACACATACATGTTAGAGCGATTCGCAGTAATATTGTACTGGTGAAAATAACGGAATGTGTTCTATTGATACATCTCCAATATTAAGTATATTGTAGGGTAAGAACAATTGGACTATAGTCGATTCAAAATTCCTTGATAATTGTTTTTTTAAAATCCAAGTCTTTGGTTGGTCAGTACGTATACCTTGCAATATGATGGCCAATAGCCGTGACGGCCTTACCTGTAAAGCCATGGTCACATTTACGTTCATGCACGTAGTTGACCGTAGTTCACTTAATACGTAGTTCACCGTAGTGTAATAACGGTCAACTAGGTTGAAGTAGGTTCGAAGTAGGTTTAAAATTGGCAAAAAGAGGAAATATAGAAAGTCTTAGTAGAAAAAACTTCGCAATCGTGACTGTCACCCATTGTGTATGTATGCAGTTAAAAGAATAAATAATTCATCAAAAACAAGATGTGTGTAGTCCCAGAAGTGTTTGCGACTGCAGAGACCAAGTGGCCAAGAACTTCTAATAAAATTAACATTTCTTATTAGTTCGTCCTAGTTAACCGTACTATGAACATACTTCAAACGTAGTCCAACTGTAGTAGTCCCTAGTTGACCATAGTGTTACCCGTAGTGTTAATTTTATTTTTGCCAGATACTACGGTCCACTACGGTAAACACTACGGTCAAGTAGGGTCAATTACGGTTTAACTAAGGTCAACTACGTTCAAACTACGGTCACAGTAGGGTCTTGGCATCGTAGATGACCGTAGACAATTTTTGAACATGTTGAAAAATTATGTGCTAACTACGGGCAAATCATAAGTTCGAACTACGTTTATAACTACGTTGAACTACGGTTAACTACATGTAACTACGTTCAACTACGTTTAACTACTGTCCACTACGGTCATTCCCCACTACGGTCAACTACATATAATGTGACCACGGCTTAAATTCAACTTGACTGGATTCGAGTTAACGAGGTTCGAAACTATTTAGAAACTAATCACAGTCAAGGTAATTGCGAGAATAGTTCTCATACATTATTGGTAGTTAAATTATGTTCTTTGCATATTTTATTTTTAAAAAATTCTGATTTTAATGTGATTTAGGATAACTTGAATTGTGATCTATGATCCTTAATTCTGACTCAGCCTGTTTAAAACATTTTATATTAAAATCAAACATTTGTGAATATATACTGGGATCTGAGTTTTTAAATCGAATACAAAATATATCGACATTTCATTAAGACACTTTAGTATATATGATGACCCTAGCAACATCACATCGTAAACAACATTATGATGTGTTATTGAATCTTGCATAATAATCGCCATTGTGTTTGTATCAGAGTGTAACGGAAGCCTAATTCTGACTGACATCGAGGGGGACACTGATGGCACATTGTCAATATCGAGCAAGACCCCGTACAGAAGAGCTAGTGATAAGGAAAGTTCTGACAACAACCGACAGGAATCGGCGCTATAGACGTTCACCACTGTCTGAGTGAAGGCGAATAGGATATCGTCGACTTTCTTCTAACATCATGCAAGTGTTTTTTTACAAAAACATGGCACTTTCATTGTTTTACGTACGCCGATGACTTTCTTTCGTAAACCATGTAGGTGCCGGCATTGCCAAATGTCAGATACGAAGTTCTTAACCCATCGTCTGCTGCGAAAATTGTCGTCTGCTGAAAATGTCGTCTGCTTCATTATTAAATATCGTCCGATTTTCTTAAAGTTTAGTGAACCTATTGTCTGAGTGTCAAAAAGCTTGGAACCAGATCTGACGCCGAGTTACTCGGCGTCTGACCTGGATCTAAGCTGTTTGAAAAATCACCTTAGTCGCGACTAGCAGGCTTAGGGTTAATAAAACCGGCGATAACATCAGCTAAAACGTTGTATCCACAACTGTATCGAGCAAATGCTTCATTTCTCACAACGTGTTCAAAATCGTTAGAAATCGTTTATTTCCTTTTTTTGAGTTATTCTTCGTGCGATGTTTTCATTTCGGATGAGTATGAATAAAGCCTATGACGAAATGGCATGAATAGCATAGCACAATCCGCTGATATATGTCAAGACCGAAAATGTTGTTATCAATTAAAATGCATTAGCGATGAACTCATACTTTTGGAGATCGCTGTAATTGCTGATCATGTCGTCGATGTTCTTTAACCCCTTCACTGCCGGAAGAAATTTTGCGCACGCGCAGTTTTTGGTCTGCTTCTTTTTTAAACTTTACAGATTAACTGGATGTTTGGCAAAAATATTGACCGAGTGTCAAACAGCATGGATCCGGATAAGACGCCGAGTTACTTGGTGTCTCATCCGGATATAAGCTGTTTGTATTTGACACTTTTATCGGGGTAAGCGGTGAAGGTGCTAAAACCACGTAACTTTTTGTTTTGGTATTTGGCACATTACTGGTTTTGGAGAAAAATAAACATCGTTGTCCCTCAAAAAGTACTTAACTGCCACTTTCATATTTGACACTTACGTGATACTGGGGAAAAAGCAATCATTTTCTAAAACGTACGTAACTGCCATTTTGGTAATTGGGCACGTACATGGTTTGGAAGTTAATATCGTTGCTCATCAAAAATTACGTAACTGCAATTTAGGTAATTCGCACTTACGTAATTTCTAAAGGAAAGAAAAAAACATCGTTGGTCTTCAAAAAGTACATAACTGCCATGTTGGTAATTGGTATTTACGCGATATTTGGAAAGATGTAATCGTTCCAAAAAGTTACTTAACACTGCCATATAGTATTTGGCACTATCGTGGGTTTAAAGAAAACAAACCATCGATGTTCCTCAAAAAGAACGTAACTGCAATTTAGGTAATTTCGACTCACATGA
Source organism: Macoma nasuta (assembly GCA_032359355.1). Lineage (NCBI taxonomy): Eukaryota > Metazoa > Mollusca > Bivalvia > Cardiida > Tellinidae > Macoma > Macoma nasuta. The sequence goes on along the minus strand of JAULCE010102208.1, from coordinate 8,549 downwards.
TTTGACAATTTTTTTTGTGATTTGCTCTACTGTTATATAATCTATGCGAATAAAGATTAATATGAGGAAACATTGTGTTGCCCTTTGGGATTCACTGTCACAATCTTGCTAATATTCATTCTAACATCTGTAATGGAAACACATAAGTGTTATCTAGTGTTACTAAAATGCAGACAGTCATTCTTAAACAAATGACTTATGCAAATTGTGGCTTAGATTTCGGTCATCTTGACCGTGATTTTATTAAGTTTCTGGTATGGAGTGATACATGCAGACTAGTATCAGACTACAACTAAGAGAAGCGCCTCCAAATTTTCAAGAACACAAACTGACTTAAATTTCAATGAAGGCTCTTCATAATGTAGCCTGCCAAAAACGAGTAAACTTGATGATCAAATCATCACTCTGTTTACTGTCAATATAATAATATTACTGAATCCCATAAAACCGGCTGATTTTCACTAGTCGATCTGACTGCAACAAACATGTAACATACAATCTTGGTCCAGAACAGACGTTCAGTAAATGTGGCGACTTATCTTACCCAGAGCTGTTCCTGTTATCGCTGTTATCTTATTATCATGTATGTTATTTTCATAATACATCATTGCGATGCTCACTGTATGATAGTTAAAGCAGACTGCATATTTATGACACGAATATCAGGGTTAAATTTAATCAGGATCGCGTTGTACAAAAAAAGTTCGGTCTTTATATTCTCGCTATTGCTGTAGTTGGTTAAGCCTTACCATGACGCACACAAAAATTAGTCCACTGAGTTCTTGTCTGTTTATCTCTTACCCTTGATCGATTCATTTGAAATAGACGAAACTGTTGCCCGAGTGTCAACCAGCTTAAATCCGGATCAAGCGCCGAATTACTTGGCGTCTGACCCCTATCCAAGTTAGTTGACGATATCACGATGGTTGCGATCTGCATGCTAAGGGTTTAGCAGTCAACCGTTTTTTCGCGGTCAAAAGTGTCGTTTGATAAAACTTCTTACCAATATATTTCCTTCTCTTACCAATATGTTTCCTTCATTTGTATCAATAGTATTCCTATTTTTCCGCCGACATTTGAACGATTATGTATGATTGTCATGTCGGTGTAGAAGTAGTATCTTGATATTATAGCGACTTGTACATTACGTTCTTACGATTCTTTTAGCATAATCATTTCTCTTTATTATTATTTTGCTTCGCTACAAGTTAACCAGTATGCTATAAGTGGCAGTGTAGAAGACTGCTAATTTTAGCACACTTGCCATCTTTGGTATATCCTTGTGGTATTAACTGCTTTGGCTGCCTCAATAACAAATATGTATGTATTCTAGTATTTGCTTCCCATAGGGTACGTTAGCTTTTAGATGTGGATCTTGTAAGGTATATATGACACACCTTGCATGATTTATATTCCATTTTTCTTCAGCTCAACATTTACAAATAATACGATTCGCACAATCTTTTGAATACCAATTGGCTATTCGTAAAAAGGCTCTGATCTCGATAATACGCTGAGTGACTCTAGATCAGTAGGTCTTGATTCAAGCCCAGGTTAGGTTAAATATGGTTGGTCGATAAGTTAAATGTGATGTGTTGATCGCAAGTCATTGTTGCTACATCATTAATTATCAACCTTAATCACGCCAATCGCAACAAAAAAAGATGTCGTCAATCAGCTTGGACCCGGGTCAGACATCCAGTAATCGATCCAGATCCTAGCTGTTTAACCTTCAAGCAACAGTTTCGCTAAATTTCAAACGAATCGAATAATGCTAAGACGAATCAAGCAGACGATGATTCAGCGGAGGGTATTTTGGCGGCAGGATAAGGGTTAACACGAAATGAACAGTGAAGACCCATATTTGTTACATCTTAGAACAGCTAGCGTAGTAACAACGTATAACTGTCGACATAAATTTGAATAACATGGCTAATTTATGTATCGTAACTGAAACAGGAGAGTTTAATCTTAATTTTAGCTGTAAGTTTTAATTGTATTTCTTGCACACTGTTATTTAAATGCTATGCAGTGCCATAAGTGGTGATTGGCAATATCGACCAAGGGTTTAGTACTACGAGAGCTATAATGTTGCATTTGAAGTGACATTTACCACAAACACCAAAATCACTTGTGTAACAGTAATAGTAAATAAATATAACTCTTCAGATTTGTAAAACGTTTGATCCAGCTTCATACAAACCATACGAATAAACAACAGTGTGGCCGCAGCAATATCAACCGTTGTAACACTGTAATGCGTCTATGTGTTCTCTACAAGAAGTTTTACCATTATAATTACTCTACGTCTTCGGTTAGCAGGGCATGCACAAGAGTAATTATGTTGCAAAATATTTTAAACGAATAACATCTGGCAAACACACCTACAGGAGAACCATTACATTATTTATGCAATTCGTCACGAAGGGAGAATTAATAACATGAAAACCATAGCGAAGTTCAACTAACATGTACCTCTACACGTGATCAAACTAGTCGGGTTTCAAGCTATTTAAGTTAAGCATTGATTAATATGTCTGCATTTGTGTATTTGTATGAAGCATGCTAAAGAACATTTTGTTCTCGAGTTTCAAAAAGGTCTTCTACGTCACAACGCGTCTGGGTGTCACATGGCTTTACCCAGGGAATGGATCAACTAATATTTCATGGTAAATTCGTAATGCATTCGTCCAGGATCCGATATCACAAAACTATCCAAAACTCGAAAATCTATCTGAAGCTTTTATTCCAGCGTATCATATGAATAATGTAGTATATGAAAGAGAAACCATGTAAGCGAAAGCGTCTGACTTTATCATTTTGTTTACACTGTACATGTAGCTTCGTAAATAAACATCGTATCGTTTGTTTGTGCAATCGTCGAGGTAATTGTGTAACAGCAGATTAACCCTTCATTGTATATGTTGATTTAAAATCAACCACAAGGAAAAGGTTTGATAAAAAAGAATGATATCTCATGAAAAGGAAATTACAAATTTGAATGGTTTTAAAAACATTTTGAGAAGTGGAATGATTTGTTTAAGATGAACGAATGCTCCTTTTCCGACAATGTATTCAAAGGATAACTGCTAACGAGACGTCAAAACGCGCATTTTTGGAATAAAAGGTTAAACAAATTTTGCCTATAAACTACGGACATTAAAAAAATAAAATCGTTATATTAATAAATTCAAGAATTTAGGATGTGTGACAGAAGTTTTTGTCCACATCACCTTTGTATAATTATGCTTTTAACCCTTTCCTCCACAATTTATGTTTAGACTGGGTAACGAATATCAAAAAGTTGTTAAATGAGTATGGGTTTGCACAAAGGCTAATTTATTGATTTTTACAAGAATAGTTTCAATATACGAGGGATATTCATTATGTAATATCAATCATACTGCAAAATAAAACCAAAGTAAGTTTCTGATAAATATTTCAGTACATTTCTTCAAAATGTTCCTCTTTATACTTTACACAAAGTTTCAGACGTTTCTGCCAAATATAAATGGATAACTGGCACAGTTCTAGCGGTATACTCTTAAGGTACTGGCATATTCCAGATCCAAGAGCTTGTCTAGACATATTTTCTTCCAGCAAGCAATTGCTTCAAGTTTGAAACAGGAATAAGTCACATTGGGCCATTTCTAGTGAATATAGAGCATGTGAAAGTACGTTAACCTGTTCCTTTTGCAGATATGACGTCACAAGTGATGCCTAATGTGATGGCGCATTGTCATTAAGGAGAACAATGTTCTTCAGTCCAGACCTCGGTCGGCGTTTCTGAAAGCGTGATTTGAGTCTACGAAAATAATTGTCTCTGTAAAATTTAGCTATTAACTCCCCTCCCTTGAGGTACAGTAACCTACAGCATTGGATCATTGAACGTTTAAACAAAATGCATATATAACTTTTCTGGCACTGATGGTTCTTTTGGCAACTAACGGTCTCTTTGTCAGTTTTGTTGCCAAATTCTTATTTGAAACTTTTTGTCGCGGTTCAAAAACATGCACCCATGTTTCATCTCCTGTCATCATATTAGAAAACTTCATTTGTCAAAGTTTGGGAATATTTTCAGTTGTTGCTCATCAATAAAAAACAAAATAACGCTTCTGTTCCTGTGTGAGTAAATGGGGGATCCAGCGTGCTGCAATTTTCCTCATTTGCAGCTGCTTTCTTAGAATGAAATAAACTTTTCCTAAAGAAAGACCAACAATCCGTGCTAACTGCCGAATAGTATAGCGCCCGTCTCTGGATATGTTTTCTGCATTTTTTAGGCAACATTCTTGCTTGAAATGCTTTCAGGATGACCAGATTAAGGGGCATTTTAATCAGAATCTTGTCCCGAACTGAATTTCGAAATCCAACGGCAAAAAGTTCCATACGATACGGCATTTGTTCCGTAAACATGCACGATATCATTATATGTCCTTTGCTCTGTATTCAAGATTAAAGCAAGTCTTGTTATACACCATGCTTTTCTCGGCCTTAGAAGCACGCTTTCCAAGCATGGTTATACTAAGAAGCCTATAAATGCCCACTTGCAAACCTTTGTAATAAATGATGTATCTAGATTATATAAAAGTGTTTGGTGTCGATATGTCCGTGTTGAATAGCTCTGTACTATGCGAAAAATCGATTATCGATTTACCCCGTCTGAAGCGTCTGCATTCACATTACATATTGAACACCCCTCGTAAGTCATCTAACGCTATGTTGAATGAATATGACCATGTAAAGGATGCATTTGGTTATGAAAATAATTTTGATCTTAGGAATTGTCATGGTCGAATAAGGGTTTCATCACACTCATTATTAAAAGTCCAAACCGGAAGATATGGAGCTAATAAAACACTTAGAATGAACGACATTGTATCTATTGTGATATGAATGATATAGTTGATGAACTATATTATCTGTGTAAATGTATATGTTTCGATGATATTAGATGCACACACATAAAACGAATTTTCTGTTCTAGGCACTTATCGTATAACTAAAGTGCGACGCTAACAGTACTCTCGTAAAAGTATGTAAATTTATCAAACTCACCTTCAACCGTAGAAATGAAATAGTTAATAGAGGATAAAAAAAATAATGTATTAAATATTCTTTTTCGTGACAAAATAACAATGCATTTGTTGTACAAGTTAATAAAGATTATATTCTGCTCTGTTCTGCAACAATTCTACTGACATGGACTTCAATAAACGTCTCGAGGGGAGATCGTGTTAAAACTCAAACTTTCAATTTTGGATTTCTCATATAATCCTATTGCCACGGCACTGAAAGTTTGACTGTCAGTGGAACATTCAATAATTCACTGGCAGTCAAAGCCAAAATGTTAGTGCAGTGACAGCGGCAATACAATTGGCGTCCATATCTGAAGTTAAAATTTTGAGTTTGGGCACGGTCTCATCTGGAGACGTTTAGTGAAAGTCAGGCCTACCTGGTTCCAGATCCATCGCCTTATGACTAATCTGATAACCGACCCGATTGCGACGGTTGGATTTGTTTTCAAAACTTTGAGCAGCATATCGTGGGCTTAGTGCAATATGGTTGTAACTCTTTCATTAATTACCAATCATGAACAGACTCAATAAGACCGAGTCTGCAGTTTTCTCTATTCGAATTGGCTCTCTTGCTTTTGAAGGATTTCCCTTTTACAGAATGTATACAGACACAATGGCCCTCACAGGATCAAAAACAATAACGCAGACTTGAAGTTTAAGAATATTATAATTATGAACCGTTTGTTGGTCTTATCGTCTTCACAAGGTTTTCTCCCGTCTCCCCGGGGTCTTCTGAATAAAGATGAATTTGATGGCAAATCTGAGAAAAATGTTTTCGCCACACGGGAGTTGGTGTCAAAAGCCTGTTAATATGTACTTGAACGTTTAGATAACGGGGAATTAACTATAGTTCCCATGCAAACTGTCGGCTTTTATAAACACTACACGCAAATACGTCGTAAGGAGAAAGTCTCAGACGAATATCCAGATAACCGAAAATGCATAGCACATTTGTGCTGATTTCATCAACCAATTATAGAATGATATAGAAGTCATTGTTGCAGACCCAGACTAGTTTGTCTGTTTGACTATAAAGCATCTGCTTCGAGTATCATTTTTTGCAGCAGTAGAGGTCAAAATAAAAACTTTCCTTACGTGCTCGGCTAATAAGACACGAGCGAAAACAGAAGACTGATAATATTGCTCCTTCATGATATATTATAGAAATGTGTCCAGCTAGAAGTACGTCTATATAGGTATAACGAGTCGCGTTATCCACAACTCGGTTCAGGCGCATCCAGGCTTTAATCGAGACTAAAATTTTATTACATAGTATTCGTTTTTGTTTTGTGGATTAGTGTCGAATATGTGGCGCCTATTTGTATCAGTTAGAATTTACCAAAGTTCGAATAAAATGGAATTTCGGGTAATTGGAACTTATAAAATTAGTCCTGCCAACAAATAGAAACTTACTCAATTCCCGACTTTAAGGCATACCACCATGTGGTCAGTATGTTGAAATCTTTTCGATAACAAAGGATGGATACTTTCAAAAAGTAGGACTTCATACATTTGAACAAATATAAAATAGACATGATTTAATGTTTGTATGCCAATGTTTATCGGTGGGTACTGGTTTTGTTGGTGAAAAAAGTATTTCTTTTGTTTCTGGCGACAGGTCGTAATTACCTAATTAGGTCAAAGTTATTTGCTAACAATTTTCTTTTGTTTAGGTAGGTAGTTTCGATTCGGGTCCTGGTAAGTGCCGCTTAGACACGCAAGGAAACAACGACATGCAAACACACACAAGGACACGCATATACACCTCCAAGTAGGGTTGAAGCTACTATAAAGCACTAAAATGGGTACTGAAAGGTAAAGAAAGTTCATACCCATCCCTTTCAATCATGTTTTTCAGTTGGTTTTAAATAGTGCATTTACTGATGAAACTCTCAAAAAGTCATTATGATTACAATAACCCCAAATTTAAATACTATGTCTAAGGATCCGGTCAGGTTAGGGACGCAAAATAGAACAAATTGCTATTAGACCCGGCAAGGTTCTTTCAAGTTGTTGTATATTCTTTGAACAGGCAATAATGATTGAGGGCATGTCCTTGGGAAATATTAACTTCCTGGTACCCATTTCAGTGCTTTAAAACACCCTAATCCGTTAAGGTGTATTTGCGTGTCTTTGCGTGTCCTAGTATGTCTTTGCGTGTCTTAGCGGTATTAACCAAGACCGGTTTCAAAAGTAATATGCGGTAGGCTTGTTTCAATGCCTGTTTTGGTTGTTTTTGAGTACATTTATTTAGACCCTATTGTATAGGCGAAACTAACTTACAAGGATGTGTTACCTTAAGTAGCAAGTCTGATTCCTTCAGAGATATTCTAAATGTATATGTTTTTGTATGTTGTAAAACTTAAGACTTAACATAGCTAAAATCTAACTATCTTCAATTTAAAATTAACGGATTTCGCCATTTTCCGCGGCAGTACCAGCGATTTCTAACAATTCATTTTTTAGCGGCAACCTAATTGCCGTTGTGTTTCTTTAAGACAGACTCGATAAGATAGTTGATAATGGGTTTGACGATAGAAGATGAGAAAAGCAGGGGTTTGGTCTGTAGGCCTACATTACTTGAGTTTGGAATAACCACTTGTTTGAGTTGGTTTTCTGGAACAGTAACTTTTCTACCTCGAACCCACATTTTCAATCGTCTGTGATTCACTATGGTCATTAACACGGTACCAAGAATCTCGTCATTTCGTAAAATTAGAGATTGACAATTTGACATTGTTATCTTGAATAGCTAATTCGAAAATTGTTTGTGACTTTTATCAGCTAAATTTGCATTTTGTATGAGTTTTCCTCCACACGCCGATCCGATAATAAGTACATAGCTCGACTGGTTATATAACACGAAACGAGTAAATGATCGAAGTCGGGTAGACGCGTTGTAAAATCCCGTATGAATAGTTGCAAGCGTTAATATGATCGTTGTTTTGATTGTTAACCGTAATTTTAATGATACAGTCTAAGTGTACTGGAAGCGTGAATATCTGCTATTTTCCCAAACAACACAGTTTCGTTACGAAAACTAATTTGCTAGAATAGCGTAACTGTCAGAGTTTCGTGACGAAAAATTATTAGACAGAATGGAGTGAAGGCGATTCCCTTTTCGTACCTGGTAGAAATTATTTGTTTGGTGTACCCATGCTTTTTATTTAAATGAAATACACAAATATGCAGCTTATATGTTAAGCTAGTAATGCTCAGAAATCTATACTTAGATTTACCTTTATTTATAGTCGTTCACGAACTATTTTCGTATTTCTGCGCCGCTATGACAAGGGTAATATTCTTATTCATTATCAATTCTTCAACAATATGCAATTAATCCTTAAACTTTATGACAAAAAATATGTAACGCAAGTCTCTGTCCAGATCGGACGTTCAGTAATTCGGCGTCTTATCTGGCTCAAAGCTGTGTATGTTATCTAAACATGCCTGTTATTTTCATAACACATCATT
>JAULCE010102207.1:8371-20242 GCA_032359355.1 Macoma nasuta | reverse complement strand
CTTGGATTTTAAAAGTGGGTGGAGTCAAGCGATTTTATAACTCGTACGGACATCGTACGGATATGTGACCAGGGCATAACGGGAGTCTATATTTCGAGACCAAAGAAGCTAGAATATCGTTTTCGCGACCATTGTAGCTAGACATGCGCAATGAAAAACCGTAGACTATAGTCCGGTGAGCGTCTGAACTCGGCTTAAATGTAAAATGGCTCGTGCGTTTAATTTGGTTTAGAAACCACCGTTTTATAAAGATACTATAATTACATAGCGTCAAAAAAACTAGTCATGGATAAATTGGATCGGATGCCTCAGATAAAAGAGAAACGGAGATGGTTTGTTCACTTCTGCATGTCGTTGGCGAAGATGCGTTGGAAGTGTATAATAACTTTACAATTGCTTCAGAGGGAGACTAAATGAAGGTAAACAAAATTATAGATAATTTTGATTCATTTTGAAGAAAAAACATTATGAAAGACACATTTTTTTCACATGTGTTTAGAAAATAGATGAGAACAGTGACACATATGTGAATTAACTAAGAACGAAAGCCAAAACAGAGTCGTTGGTTAGAGACGGCATTGTTTGTGGTAAAAGAGACACTGCTGTGAGAGCGAGACACCTGAGAGAACATGGCCTTGACCTGCAGAAGGCTATCATCATTTGTAGAGCTGCGGAAAACACAACAGAGAACTTAAAGGAGTTAGACTCTAGCCAAATTTATCAAAATGTACACACTGTGAGATATAAGACAAATTTAAACATAAAACAGGCAATGTTAAAATGCCTTTAGTAGAAAACAAGTGTCCGGCAATCAAAGGAAAACAATATTTGGATAGGCAGAAAACTTGTGATGTTGGACAACTCATGGATTCTAATGTCCAACGATGGGCAAGATCTGCAATAACTGTGGCAGAAATAACACTTTGCAAGCAAGTGTTACTATAAATCATCATACATGAGATACTTGAAACTGAAAGAAAAGGTGATAGCGCAGAGGAAATTTTGTGTTTGCTCTGTCGAGAATAAAGATGAGAAAAAAGAAAGTAATAACAAACTATATGTGAAAACAAATGCAAAATACATTCAATATAAACTAGACACTGGACGTGATGTTAATATTTTGTCGCTAAAACATTTCGGCAAATTGATTGATGCATCAAAAGGCTTCTGGCAAAAGAAAAAGATTCCTGAGATGACCGTTTGAAATCAAGTCAGAACCAGAAGTTTATCACAAAGCTATCTGTGAACTCTTTCGCAAAAGTCCTGGTGTATACACCAGCATAGATGATGTAATTGTGTTTGCTGACACTCTGGATGACCATATTCGCATGTTAAGAAACGTGTTAGAAACGCAGAGAGATGCAAATTTAAAGTCCAACAAACGCATATGTGTTTTGGGGGTTCAAGAACTCACTTTCCTTGGAGATGTTTTATCCTCAGATGAACTGAAACCCGATCCAGTGAAGCTTCAAGGACTTATTAAATTCGAAACACCAACATGTTATTAATGCAATGAAGTATGTGTGCAGCAGTTGTGACATTTGCAGAGAGTGTTTTCAGATAATGGTCCACAATTTAGTAGCAAAGAGTTCAAAGAGTTCACCAGTGAATATGGCTTTATGCACACAACATCTTTGCCTTGATATCCACAAAGTAATGGTTTAGCTAAAGCATATGTAAACATTGTGAAAAGTCTCTTATAAGAGTCAAAAACAGCTGACAGTGATTTCCATACGAATTTTCTTGTGTACAGATCTACACTATTAGAATGCGGTCAATCACCAGCAGAGTTAATGTTTAGTAGGAAAATCAGATCAAATCTACATGTAGGTTTAAACTGTAAATGATACATGTTGGTCAGAAAACGGGGTTGTGAAAAATCACATAGCACCTAGATCTTATGTCGTACAAACGCCTTTTGGCTCAAGTTACACAAGAAAAAGAAAAGACATATTGAAAACGGTTGATAAGTTTGACAATCAAGATTTGAATGTTGAGGTCAGTGATACAGATAAATGTGTCATTCAGGGTACCGAACTTAACAATGAACAAAATGTTGAGATGCCAACTGTGCAGACTCAAAGACGTTCCGATAGAGCTCGAAATAGGCCACAGAAACTGATTGAAGAGATCTGATCATCATATACAAACCTTTAATATTGACAAGCCATGTACATAAAACTAAAATTGGAACGCCTAGCGCTTTATGTAAACAGACTCAAATGCCTTTTTTCTTCTCTCAGGCAGACATATCAAATAATTTTCAAGAATAATAAAAGCTTATGAGAATGGCTAGGTGAATACAACCCCTACGCAAAACTTTCATTGTCAGCTGGCTCAAATCATATAACATGAGTATGCATACCCCTAAATGATTACACATTTATTTGCTTGTTTCTGGTATTTGAAAAGACAGTAGGATGTCTTTTATACTAAACCGCACCAGGATTGTTGGCATGACTTTATTAACTTGAACTTATGTCGATTAATAGATTTCGCATATTCCATAAATAATTAGACTATTCTGAGAGGGAAATTATAAGATGAGGATATGGAAGACAAATCGTTAAGACTATCCAATTGAAATAGTTTTACTTGTAATTTACTTTACATGTGAACATTGGACATTACTTCATATTCATATTTATGCTTTCTGCAAATGTGGTAGACCCAAGTCAGACAGTTCACGGTCACGGTTTGCCTGCTGGCTGTGAATGGCATGAAACTACATTGTCTTCAATGTAATATAATTTCCTCATCTACCCGCTTCCAATCTGTGTGAAATATTGATCATTCTTTAAAATAAAATAAAAATGATCAATATTTCCAAGAGGATGAAATATTAAGATAAATATTTAATGAATTAAAGGGTAAATATCCCATTACCTTGATGAACACCAATAATTAAGTGTGGTTTCGACATGGAAGCTGTTTTGGTCAACACTGTTTGCAATAATTAATTGTTGTTTTTCCCATGCCGCCGCTAAATGTTTCTTCTAGTTTCAAAACGACCACGTCTAAAGTATCAAATCTTGCTATACTTTATTTGCCAATGTGTTGATCAGAAGCAGAAAGAAACACGAACCTTCCGCTTTCGGTTACCGTAAATTGTGTATAGTGAATAGGGCTATTAGAAGAGGCCAAAAGCAATAAATGAAACGTAGTATGGCGTACCTAAAACACATATTGCACTATCAGACAATTGATTATTCATTGTCTATCGTATTATGAAAGGATCCATATGCCCGTAAACAGTTGACAAAAACAGCATTACTAATTCTTGAAAATGCCATTCCTGTGTATTTACATAAACTGTGAAGCCATCAATCAACCTTTTGTCATAGCAGCAACATATGATTGCTTTTAAAATAAAATTGAATTAGAATTATTTAAGTATTATGATTAGTCCAGGTAGGGTTGGTCGTTCTCGGAGAAGAGGAGTTGTAAAGCCAGAAAATGTTGTAAACGTTCATTAATATAAACGTTCAATAATGTAAAACGTTCAATAATACCATAAAACTAGACCGATAATGTAAACAAAGTATTACAATGTTACACCACTTTTGACCATAATGTAATATTCCATGGATAGATAGGGCAAAACGAAAATATTTAGTAATTTAATAAAACATTTTAACACCAAACATGGCCTTTGCTAGAATCCTACAACATAACAATGCATCTGTTTTCGGGGTTTATTCTTTTATGACTCAAGATCAGACGCGTTTTTCTTTTTCTTTTATGTCATCCTCTTTTTTTGTCATTTTCTTCTTATGTTAATTAAATATAATAAATGTGTAATACCTTGCACACAAATGTCAATTGTTGTGGATACTGGTTAAAATGCTGCCCATTGGCGACGAACCGTTTGCCATGCACATATAACAAATAGGTGTAACTTTCTCAGATAAAATAAACCGTGTTTTGCTTTTTTTTTAACCAACTAGTTAAATGTACGAAATCTAAAGAACAAGATGATATTAAATTATTTTACATGTATACTTTAAGTGAAATATGTTCATAAATAACAACTTACATTAATACTCATTCCTAAGGTTTCAGTTTATTTAACATTATATCTTAATATCGAATAAGGTATTTCCGTAAAAACGTTTATTAATGATGTACGAGGGCAATTCAAAATGTTCTTGGCATCGCTTAAAGAAGCTCGATATTGCTAGTTTGTTTTGATATAAAACTATTAATCAAGGTTGTATAACTCTATCCACAAATTCTAATGTATCTGCTGTGTCTATATATGAAGATGACACAATTTTGAATTGATAGGGTGGCGATATTCTGAAAAGTGTCCGCAATAGTCATCAGAGCTGTTATCAAATATCTTCATATAAAAAGGAATGTACACTAAGGAAATCAATGATGGCATGGTGAAACAATGTGTGAGGACAGGGGTGAAAGTATACAAAGTACCGAATCTGACGTCCTGACGTCGATTTAGAAATATGGCAATGATCGCGCGAGAGAGACTGCTTAATTAAACTTTCACATATAGTAGGTGGTATATGTTTTATCTGCTGGAGGTAATAAATGGTGCGGATTACTTTTAAAGAGATGAGAATATGGATAACCATTGTCCGACATGGATCAAGATAGCGACAAAAACAAATTAATTTAAGTTTTACTGAAATACTGCTTTCATTAATTGTTCTAACTTTTGCAAAATCAATATATTTAGGCCAACACCTGCAAAAAATATGATGTTTAGTAAATTCTTTTGAGAAGTTTAGTGATTGCAGGGTTTTTTATTCAAAAAGAGCTATTTACCTGGCGAACATTTACATAAATTTACTAGGACTCCTCCGAGTTGCCATTATGCAACAGTTTACTATTAGAGTTTGTGACAAATCTGATCTGGTGTGACACTGTTGCATGGCATGTTACATACATTGTACAATTCGATTGCAAATTCAGTTTTGATTCTATCGACACTGTGTTTTCATTCATTCATACCGTACGGCAAGTATCGTAAGGACGAAATATATTACCAAAGTAGACTTAAAAAAGAACTCCCGGAGCCATCCAAATGTAATTTATAGTTCTATCTAATAAATTGTTGCAAGTAACATGTTTGCATTTTGCCGGAGACAACAAGACAAACATAAAGATATTGACTAACAATGTAAGCAAAAATTAAAAGGGCCCATCTGATTCCATCCTCTCCGTTTATGTACATATATATTCATTTGTAGATCTAGGAGTTGCAGTTACTTTCTTCACTCACCTCTTATTTTGCATTCTCATTTAATAAAACGATAACCGACCAAATGTCAGTTACGGCGAATACTATTAGATCGACGAACCTTTTTTTGGCCTAGGCTAGTAGAATCACGCAAGTACACGCTGCAATACAATGGTATTTCAGGAAACAAATTTTCTTTCAAAAGTCTGCATATTTACAGCAATTTAAGCAATATATTGGCAGTGTCGAGGAAATGCATAAATGCAAATATAAAATATTAAAGTTGCAGAATAAATGAAAATAATGTGGTGAAAGCAAACGTATCACTACGCTAGAACTATTTCAACTGTCGGATGTGTACGGAAACTCGAAATGTAACCTTTGGTCATATTTAATAAATTGAACCGAACGGTTTCGACCTTATATAGTCCATCGTTAAGCCTCTTGATAACGTATTTATTGAAACAGCTATTTGTTTTGTTTTTAATTTGTTCTCATGAAAACATCCCGATATGCATATTTAAAGCACATTGCTGCTAAAGAATACAGTTAGTTATTTACTAAGACTATACTATACATGTACCAGGTCTTTAGTGTTCTCAGCACTTTGTTTTTATACAAAACTGTCTGGATAATTAAGTTTTCAATCAAATATTATATTTGATGGCATATCCTGTGAGACTTCAACTGATGTCTCTATCCAACTTTCCAATTTCATACACCATGTAGGAATAATTACAAATTTAGTCGCACAGAAGAATTATCAATTGCATGTCTTAACCTAAGTAATGAATGGCTTGCATGCAAATGTAAAGACATGACACTGGGTGTTTTTTGGTAGATTTACAGAATTGGAGATAGTTTCATAGTATTGTGATCTGTTGTGATATTGTGATTAATTCTGATCTTGATCCAAGCGGTTGGACATTAACACTGCATTTTTACCTAATTGCATGCGAATAAGATGACGCTCAAAAATGAAACTGACGACCAATTAAACAGACGACATTTTTCAGCAGACTAAGCATTAAATCACAGACATACAGCCTCGAACTGAAGCTTGAAACGGAACAATAGGAAATATGGTATCAGTACTTTTTTAGTGTTTATTCCCTCTTAAAGCTTCAGAAAATTAATATACATAAACAATGACCACTATGGTGATGGGGTGATATCATGTTAACGATACAAAATCATGTTTTTTTTAACTATTCAACATGATAGTATATCATGAATAGACATATTATCTAGGAGAAAAGAAAACACCAATTTTAACGGGATTTGAAAACAATGTTGAAATGGGGCATTTGCTCATTTGAGCAAATGCTCCATTTCCCACACTGCTTTTATAGTCATCTGTTACTAAGGCGTATGTATGGAGTAAAGGGTAAAACCGTACATGTTGTTGATATATAGAGGAAACTATTACCGTAAAAAGTAATGGGGTGAAAAAAAGTTCTCTTATTCAGCAATGTTACATTATCGGGCAAATATGTTGGAACGTTTATCACATTACGGGCATAACAAGCATGCTAACGTCAGGGAACTGACAAGAGCGCTCTATCATGAATATATCAGAATCTCCCGACATCTGATTCGTTATTTATTTGGTTCCATTGGGCGACGTCTTGCTGATGATGTTGTCAGTAGAAATAGCCACACGCGTTTCTGGTTTTGTCGGTAACATTGCCCTGACCAGTAAACGGAATTCAATATCTTAAGCATAATGTGACTATGTTATGTTGTAAAATTAATCAATAAATCTCTTAAATGATCAAATTTGCCAATGAAGTAAGATTACAATTGACAGTTGCCAGTTGCAAGTACGCACACAGTGCACTAGAAGTCAAATGTAAACTTAATGACAAATGTCTTTGCCAATTCAAAATTTGAGTTGACTTGCAGCTGTCAGCTGATTCATTAAGTGTATTTATGGTGGGATCTTTGTGTCATTGCTTGTTGCCAGTTGGTACATGTGTTGTTGGGGTTCGTGGTCAATTATCAATTCAATTCAATTATTCTTAAATCAGCATACTTTCCGAACTTCTAATAGATGGGAGCTTAGCTTAACAGCCTTAAACGAAAGTCAAATAATACAAACCTAAGTAATGAAGATCTCGCAGTAGAAATCGTTGTCAGGTTTGTGAATTACTCATACTTAATAGGCGAATTATCATTTACTCAAAACCAAGGTGTGATAAAGTGTATTCCAAAAGGAAATAAAGCCAAATCTCTCTTGATAAGTTGGAGACACATTTCTTCGTTATAGTATTTAAATCTTTAAAAATGACCAGAAGGTTTTACTTTTCATATTAATTGCAATTTCGTTTGCGTTACATAAGCGTAAAATTTACTCTCATATGATTGTGTAAGGTGTGATTTGGAATATGAATCCCCGACCAATGACGGAGACACTTATTGAGCTACAATTGTAGCTGTAAAAGTAAATTGTCTATTGATATAAAACAAAGAAAAACATTAGAAATGGCGTTCTACAAGAGCAAAGGGCAAAATATCCATAGTGTGCATACTATCAACATAAAATGAAAACACTAAAATATAAACGCAACAGGATCGTCAGTTACTTGTTTATTATAAGGTTGTATTTATGTATGTCTCATTTCTCAAAGATGTGTTTTGCAATAAAAATTTTTTAGATTTTTAAGCAAGGTGACGAAAAGTGTTGATCTTGTAGAGATGCTGGTTTACTCAGTATCTTATATGAATCCAAACTGTTTGAGAATTCATCGCCCATAAGAGAAGATTAAATAAAAATGATTGAGTTGTTAGATATTTTACACAAACTGTTTACCTTGTATACTACATGTATATTGCATCTGTCACTATTATGCAGCTTATCCCCGGCGATTAGAGAATTAACACAGTCCAGTCTGCATTGGGTAATTTAAAGGCTTATAAATGCACATGCTAAGCGGACTTACCGTATCTCTAGGTGTAATAGAAGGTATCTGCGCATGTTCATACGATTAACTTGAAAACCCCTTTACTACTCCCACAGTGATTTTGATTGGTCAAGCGGCCCCCGTGTGTCTCATTTACCATGGGCACTTACCTTTAGATTTTGAAAAGGTCATATCTCTGACGTATTAGAGGATTTCTTCACTCTATCAACTGATCGTTTTTATTGTGGATCACTACTGTTATAAATTAGGACAATATATATATAACTAGAAAATGTGTCCATAGGGCACAGATGCCCCCACTTCCGCTTTGTCAAAAATGCCGTATTTTCACAAAATAAAGGCCAATAACTCCGTAAATATTAATTTGGGTGGATGAAAATACCAAGGTGCACAGGTTCACACCCTGAATAATATATATATGTAGAAAAAACGATTTTAGAGTTATGCGCGACACAAACTATTCGGGACGGTATTTTAACACAATACCATCTAAGAATATGATGGCTAATTGTCAAACGGCTTGGATCCTGATCATCACCGATCTATTGGTAATTATTTCAAGTCTATTTGTATAAACCTTTATTATTCTAATTGATACAACAGAGTATGGTCAACTAGCTTGGTCACGGATCAGACGCCAAATAACTCGGCCTCTGATCCGGGTGACCTTGTTAAACACTCGGATAATATTTTGATTAAATATTTAACGATTCGGACATGCTTTTTAAACCGAGCAGACGAGAATTTCAGCAGTAGACAATTTTAGCGTCAGGGCAAGGGTCATAAATCTATATACTAAGTAGTTTTAGCTACTTTCCATCGCATGCCGATCTTGAAACAATATATGTATATTTCTTAAAGTAATCTTGCTTACATCTTTTCCTTTCCAAATTAACAAAACTACACGAGGAATTGTTATTTAAAATATCACTTTAAGTCACAGTTTTGTAAACAGTCAGTAAAACAGTGAAAACAGTGACGCTATAGTGAAGGCTATATTAAAACACATTTCTAAAGCCTCAACTGATTTAAACTTCGGGCGCAACCAAGCAAAACCCAACCTTAGACCCTCTCTGATATGTACAGTAAATAAAATAACATTTCAAGTCCATAACTGAGTGTAGACCAACGAATGCAGTCTTAGTGGCGACTTTACTATGGTATTTTGGAGAAGTCTGTTCCAAAATAACCAAACTGCCAACGGAGGCTTTATACTATCAATATCGACTGATCATTGCTCCTAGCATATAAGTAAACCACTATGATTTGCAAAAGGTCAAGTGAGCACTGCATGTGAAAAACGTAATGCCCATTTTGTATTAGATAAAAACGATTTCCTGTGAAAAAACAAATATACCAGCTATTGTAGACACCGACTGTTGAGTAAATAGCATTCGTTAGTATTTGGGCCTCCTTGGACAGATTTCCATTAGTGTTTGCGCCTCAAGGTCAACACGACCCTCACCTTTAATCCATGGTCTCAAAATCAAAAGGTTTCACCTGCTGGTCAAACCAAACCAGCCTACCAAGTTTGAGGTCCCTGGGCCCAAACGTTCTCATGTTATTGATCGCAATGTCCCACTTACCTTAAACTTTGACCCACTGACATCAAAATCAATAGGGTTCATCTGCTGGTCATGACCAACCAGCCTACAGTTTGAGGTCCAAGGGCCCAAGCACACTCAAGTTATTGATCACAAACTATTTTTTTAATTTAAGGTCATACTGGCCTTGATGGAAACGGGGTTTGTCGCTCAAGGTCAAGATGATCTTGAGCTTTAACACAATGACCTCAAAATCAAAAGGGTTCATCTGCTGGTCATGATCAACCAGTCTACCAAGTTTGAGGTCCCTTGGCCAAAGCGTTCTCAAGTTATTGATCGAAAATTGTGCTTTTTTTCCAGTTTAAGGTCAAACTGACCTTGACATTTAACCCACTGATCCCAAATCCAATAGGGTTCATCTGCTGTTCATGATCAATCAGCCTACTAAATTGAGGTCCCTGGGTCAGCGTTCTCAAATTATTGATTGGAACCATTTTTTAGCCAAAGTCCATACTAATCTTGACCATTGACCCATCGTCCTCAAAATCAATAGGGTTTATCTGCTGGGCATGACTAACCAGCCTTTTAAGTTTGAGGTCCCTGGGCCTAAGTTTTCTCAAGTTATTGATCGTTACCTGATTTTTCAGCTCAATGTCACACTGACCATGACCTTTGACCGACCGACATCAAAATCAATAGGGTTCATCTGCTGGTCATGACCAGGAGGCCGTCTAAGTTTGAGATCCCTGGGTCTAAGCGTTATCAAGGTATTTAATGGGACCATTTTTTAGCCAAAGTCCACACTGACCTCGACCATTGACTCATCGACCTTAAAAATCGATAAGGTTTATCTGCTGGTCATGACCAACTAGCCTATTAATTGTGAGGTCTCTTGGCCAAAGTGGTATCAAGTTATTGATCGGAAACCGTTTTTGTTCACTCAAGTCCACAAGTTTCACTCAATGCACTCTCAAGTCCACAAATACTCAAGTTTTTGACCCACCGACGTCAAAATCGAAAACGGTGTTGCGGGACGGACAGACGCACAGACGGACAGCCAGTCCAACTACTATATGCCACCATCTGGGGGCATACACATAAAAACCTGGCATACATATATTTTGAATAGTTAGAAGAAAGAAACAAAACTTTATTATTACAATAACGCATTGCCATTCTCTCATATTGTATAGGAGGCATCGTTAACAAATATTAATGCTCAGTTCTTCATTCAGGCGCTCAACGTGCAACGGTCTTGCCTTGGTGATTGTCATGAATGGTAATATTTTACTTTGATGAAGTAATGAGATATTCACGTAATGATATACATAATTATCTTATGCTCTGGCTATAATCTTTTGAAGCTGGCATTGAATTGAATGTCTGCGTGCTCACATGTATAGTGTTTATTATGTATGTGGTTTCGTTTATTGTCATTATGTTCTGAATAATATCTATATAACTACAGTATTGGATATTTAACTGCGATTGAGTATTGTTCAACCATGGATGAAAACGTCGATGAACTTTTTGAGTACATGACAAGTTACATATCACAGAACATGACTGTTACATATCACTCATCCATAAATGTGCTTAATAATGATATCTAACAGGCCAAACATCTACAAGTAGTTTGTACTACTTACAAAAGCTGAAAAACAAATAAGAAAGTCCATTGTTGGGCCTCAGACGACACACCAGCGACTGTCGTTCAGTCCAATGAGAACGGCTATCATTGTAACTATAGAAGGCATGATGACAGTCCATCAATAAGAAGAGGAGTCTCAAAGTAGCCGAAGCACCGAAAGAAGTAACATTTGTTCGAGACCTTTATGAATGAATACAAATAAGACAAAAATCACACCAGCTACTTGCGAAAAAGATATTATTTAAGACAAATACCACAAATGGTGAGCTACTCAATAAGATTTAAAGCTTTCAAACTCTTAAGAACCAACCAAGTGAAACTCGACAGCGATGAGCAAGCCAGACGGAGTACAGAAGGGAAACAAATGCCACACACAGTTTATCCTATCAATTAACTGATGCGTGTATCCATTTGACTTTAACGACGTATCAACTATGAACTATGGACTGTATGAAGATCCAGCCATAAGAGACAACATGTTTGAGGTTCCAGTTCAAAATACCCTCTATAGAAAACAATACCAATGACAACGCTTATACATGCTTGGGGGCG
>JAULCE010102096.1:0-12573 GCA_032359355.1 Macoma nasuta | reverse complement strand
CATATTGCCACCTTAACACTTCAGAATTAACATTCATTTGTGAGGGATCATAAATGTCTTAAGGCTAAGGTTCCCTGAACCTTAGCGTTTGTGTGTAACTGACATACTTTAAAACGAAAAAGATGTGCCTTCAAACAACAAAAACAAGAAATACATGCAGCATTGTGCCTCTCATGCAGGGACGCGATATTTACATCCGACATGCGACATGTAAAGGGCGAAATAAACGAAATCAAAATTACGTTGTAGGGGTAACAGAAACAAATATAGAAGTACATGCAAGGACATAAAATATATATTTATAAGTATGTATAAATGCATTATGCAAATTCTGCAGATTTTAGTACTGAAACAACAGAAGCTCTAAATTTGCTGTCAGCTTAATACCTATACACACATGTATGCATATCACGCTGTGCGTAAACTATAGATAATGTGGATGCAAGGTTTCAACATAGTTTTATCAAGGATCAAACAGCAAGCATCTTAAACTAAGAGAACATAAAAAGACTTGTGTTGTGTGGATTTCAATATACATGTAGTTTCCACTTAGTATTCAAAGTACTATGGAAATATACTGTGAATTAAGAAATAAGGATTTTAAAGGCGAATGTCCATTAAATCCTTACGCATTAATATGATTAGTTTCTAGCTTTGTGCAAATATTGAATAGTAAAATAATGTTAGTAATTAGTTCACCCTGATTTAGGCTTATAACGCATTAAAAAATCAGAATAAGTCTTGCAATGCTTATCTCGAGCTTTCATTTTCGAATATATATATCACAGTCATTTCTTAACAAATCATCATTTATTCCTATTTTATAGAATCTATAGCAAAGTCCGTAAAGATATATGCCATCAATATCAAAAGGTTTTCTAATTCTAAAACTGAAAAAAAAATCGGTCATTTCTATTTAAACTTTCATTTATAGTTAATTCGATTATAAGTGAAAGTTTGAATAAAAATGACAAAAAATGATAACAAAAATTGCATCAACAGTGAAGCGCCTTTTCCTGAATCCTAATTGTTAGTTAAGAATAGCACTATGTGATTCTGTCCAAAATAACCAGTTTTTATTAAAACCTGTTTTAAATATGTTTTAAAGACAGCTGATCAATGTTATCCCTCTGTAGATATTAACATTACTCGGATCATTCCTAATAACATTACGATAATAATACACTCCATTCGCTACAAAAGGGAAACCCCTGAAGATAAAACAGTATAAAAATATCAAGGGTATGTGTTCTCAATATATCAGTCGCTTCCATAAGATATGTATTAAACACAGCATCATCTGCTTATGTCTGATAACTAATTCGTCAAAAAAGTATTGATCATTTCAAAATCTTGATATGTTCAGAGCAATCACCTGCGTTGGCATAAAATATAAAAGAAACGACTGAATGTTTCCCAAACGTCAACTGGTTTACGTCTTATCTCTTTATTTACAAATGACAATCGCTTTCGTAAAACCTCTGTGCATGACGAATAACGTAAACATATCTGAGCAGTCTGATCAGGGTTTACACCATTTGCTTGTCTGTCCGGTCGTTTTGAACGCAGTATTATTCGATAAAATTATTAAAGTTATGAATGAAGTAACAACTACCTAATATGTTTACATTAAGAACAGTTTCCTTATTAGACGTTCAATTCTTTATGAGCGTCTAGCTGATTCAGATAATTCAATATTTCATTGTCGATCAGTTATATGCATCGCACCTCAGTTACTACCTTGGTGCGAAAGAGTTCACTTAGAAGTGATGGATACGTATCAGGTAAGCGTAACGTCACTCGTAAAAGTATAACTTGTAACCAAATTATGTCATTTTATTTTATTTTTCAACTTACCTGAAATGTTTACATTAGGAAAAGCCAGATTACAAAGTTGTTAACGTATATTCCTTCGGCCAATATGTTGAGTCAAGAAAGGATTTCATTGATTTTAGTTTTTGAATAAAGCCCATGATGAGCATATAGCCCTTGTAGATCGAGCTTTCTTAGATTTATTATTATCCGGATAAACAATTTTAATTACATTGATAATCAATGAAGAAATGGTTTGGGTAGACACATTTTACGTCGACCTATTGATAGTTAAAACAGTTTTGTGATATTCTCACCAATTTGAATCCGTTTAAATGGTACCACTTTCTTCATATATAAACTAAATTACCCAAACAAATTGTTTTTCATTGAAAGTGGAAACAAAAGTATTTGTACAAGCTGTTCACTTCATGGGAAAAGCACCAACTTTGGTACAAAAGATGTGTATGATGTTATAAAAGATTTCAGCTATAGGGCCAAAACATATTTTGCCCCTAGTGGCTGAACTGGGCCAAAGTCCAAGATAGCCGCCAACCGAGCCGTGAAACCTTTTGTTTTATTATATTTTCCTTTATATACCAGATACAGACATATATAATGTATCGTTTTATATGTTTTCAGACACATGATAATCATTGCTATAATCATTTTATTAATCGAATGAAAATATTTCAACAAATGGTCATATTTCATACCAAAAGTCCCTGTTTTGAGGTTAATTGTGAACATTTTTTTTAATTGTGTTAGCAATGGTTAAATTATGTTCTATAATATTATATTTGCAGCTACTATGGATACGTTGATGCCATCCATTTATGGAAAATGTTTTTAAATAAATACATGTTTATACCTTAAGATCGCTGACCATTTGAAGCTGCAATCATGTCAGTTAAAATAAATTCAAGCTCATGAAAATGATACCCTGTCTTGAAGTGTCTTCGACACGTGAACCTATTAATTTGACTTTCAGTTACAAGAAAGCACACCTGCAGCATTTCAGTTTTAATGACAATTTGAAGGAGTTGTTATAATAATCATGTCGCTTAAAGTGTTCTGCTTACTGGCTCTCAAGAGTACAATTGTCTAATCTATGTACATTTCAGAAGAAGGTAGTCCTTATATTCCTGCAAAAATGAACCGTCTGGTCATAATGTCTACCCTCTGGTCAATTTGTATGTTTCCTTTTCGACTTTGTAAGGGATTCAAATGTAACTCCACATGAGGTAATGACATCAACATTTACACAGAGCGAAATCGGTGTGCTTTGAGGCTGCTAATTGCAAGTTTAAGCGCTGGTGACCTTGTTAACCAAGAAGCGAAATGCCATTTAGAATGATGTGAAACTGTACAATATCAGCAACAGTAACATAGAGATGAAAAATGCCAGAATCCAGATGGACTTGCTCATTGTAGCCTTGGTAGATCCAAATGGATATATCGAAAATACACGTGCAGCTGATAAGCAATTGAAACTGTTTTCATGCTAAGTATTCTCGAGCAACTGCATACCAATCGCTTAAGAGAACTAGGGGTATATTTACATACGAGAAAGGCTGTGATAGTCTGATCACCTTTGACCAATGACTGGATGACCTCGAAGACAAAGCTATTTGCCTGGCAAATTTTGCAAAGTGTTCACCAAAATATAAGACACGTGCGATACGCGAAAGCTCCTTTCACATAAGCTGTTTTAGGAAGATTCTGTGTCAAGTCAATGCTAGCACTTCTTGAAAAGTTGGCACACACATGTATGAAGCCAATATAATGACTAAACATTTGGACACAGCTAGAAAATCATATCTTAGTCTCGCTCAGCTGACGCAATATAGAAGTTATGTCAGATGGGGTCAATCATCCGTGCATACCCATACATCAAGAACAGAGAGATCCCACTGCCTGTATTTATTGTTTTGATGATCACAAATGTAAACTTACTATGTTCTAAATAAGCTTGCAATTTCTTATAAGGCCAGGATTGTGGACCTTTCCGCAGAAATAGCATTCTCAGCATCTCGACAATATGAAATGTGTGATGTTGTGTGCCCACTGGTTCTGCGAAAATACACTTTTTTATCTACAACTGCCAACATTGACCACATCTCTAGTTCAACTACAGCACGGGATTCGTTTTATGCAACAGGTTTATTTCTACTTCAAAATCAAATAGAATAATCTGATGGTATTGATGATAAGTCGTACACGAACTTGACACGTAATGAAGAAGGACTACATATATGTTGTCTTGTTAACTAATGGACAACACTATGGAAATGGCGGTATCTGCCTTTTTGGAGACTTTGGTTGCAGTGTAAGTCTTTTACGTACAACACCACCAGATTTTTCTTTTCGATTTTGAGATATACCTGTTCCATGAAACGAATCATTTACGGGATTTTACGGAAAGTTTAAATAAATATTTGCGACGAACCAGTGACACACAAAACCACAAGTTTCAAATTGTCTAGATGCTGAGAAGAATGCCATTTCTGCTGAAAGGTCCACAAACCTTGCCTTATTCGGAATTGACAAGCTGAGATTGAATATAGTTTCAACAAGTTTACCTTTGGGACCATCCAACATATATTCATGCAATGGGGTATGTTCTTTCCTACTGTGTGGGTATGCACGGATGCTTCACGCCATCTGACATAACCTATGTATTGCAACAGCTGAGAGGCACTAAGAGATGATTGCCCAACTGTGTCACAATGTTTAGTCAATATATTGGTTCTATTCATATGCATGCCAAAATTCCAGGTATTTGACTTTGACACAGCATATTCCTGATATATTTTGCCAAATGGACTATTGGTTTGGTTTGGTTTGGTTTTGTTGTTAACGTCCGTTTCTGCCAACATTTGGGCTAATTGGACGTCCCAGAGAGAGGGAAGTGGATACAGAGGAACCCGGGCAATGCCCTACTCTTTTTCGAAGGAGCCCTCTGGTTCTTTTATATGCCAAGTGTAAAGCACTGATACACGGGACCTCGGTTTCAAGTCTCATCCGAAAGACTTTCACTGAACTTCCCAGACTCATATTATCCTATAACCTTACAAGTTAATCCACTGCAGAACATATTGCAAGAAATGCAGCATTTGCTCGTTATGAGCAAACACTCCTTTACCTTCAATGAATTCAATGCAATTCAAAATTGGTATTTTTATTCGCCTAGATTTTCATATTTTTTATCAGATTGAATCCTTGCAGATAAGTCTAAAATTAGCTTGTGGGGGAAAGGGATGGTTGGCATTTGTCAGAGACCGTGTTGCCTGGTATTGGTGCGAACAAAAGTCGAATATTGCCGAGTTTGATCAGACACTAAGACGGTTACTGGAGTGGCTTGCGTGGTTTACATGCATCGTATCGTTTTGCTAGCCCGTTTCTTCTTTATTTTCAGTCGCCGACATGCAAACCGGGACATCAAACGGTGACGCGAGACATACAGCTATATCTCAAATGAATAATGGAGACGCAACGAATCAGGGCGACGATGATTTGGACCAAGATGCGATAGAGAAGCAGAAGAAGCGACGAGAGAGGGAGCCACTGTTGTACTGTAAACTCGTGGCAAAATGGCCGCTTCGAGCGTTCCGTGAGTACAATGAAACTTCTATAAACCAGACACTCTCTAAACGAGGAAATGTGACAAAATTGTGTTTTTTAGACAAAATACAGCTTTATGTAGGCAGGAAGTAATGCAGAGAGCGCATATACGAGCTTTCTTTATTAATTTCAGCCTGCATTAAGCAGCCACCTGCATTTACAACACATCAGTTTTCATTAAAAAAGTATATGATTTAGAGAGATTTTTCTATACAAATATAATATCTCCTTAAATAAGCCCACGAATTTGTGAAGCGCCAGGAGAAAAGACTTGAAACTTCATATGTGGATATAATTTGACAAGACATAGTGCATTGTAAGAACCATAACTCTACATGCATTATATTTTGAGTTTTTTCCCTTTTTACTATTTGAAATATAAAAGCAGGGTTCTGGTTTATGTAAGCGGTTATTAAGTTGTATGAAATATCACAGTGTTTTAATTGTTCCTCAGTTCTTTCCCCTAAGCTCTAATGATCAATATTTCTTTGGCGGGGGATGATGGCCATTGGCTCTTGTTCAGATAAGATTTGGATGCTACTGTTGGATTTGTTTAAACTGAAATACTTAATCCACAGAATATCAAAAAACAACTTAATCGCACACATGACTATAAAAACCGTTATTTGTTTTCTTCCACAGTTCCATTTGATCCTTAATTTCGTTAATGAATAAGAAATTTGCTAACTCAATGTTATGTAGTATTGGTTTTCATATATTTTAGACGTAGTAGCCCCAAACTAACCAGTGCGTCTTCTACGCAGGGATTCATTCTAGTTCAATAATTCAAACTTTTGAGAAATTTACCAGTGCAAATATCATAAACCTTCACGATACACTGTTTGTGGGTCTTCATTGTTCACATTATTATCAGACATCACATATATAGCATGCCTGATATGTTACTGCGGGCATGCGTAAAACAGATGCGAAAGTAACGAACCGGTTTTCGCCACTGAAATTTCGTTCGCTATGGCTATTGAACAGTTTGTTTTTCATGTTTAAAAAACATTAAAAATGAAGCGACAGACAATGAATACGAAAGTGTTTTTGTGTTCATTTCGATTTTGAGGTGTGGGGCCATTGTTTCGAAACGTTGCAAAACATTTTCGCTAGTTGAACACACGGCTGTTGTATGTTTTCAGTGATCACTCTGTGTGGACACATCTTGATGATCGTCATTTCTGTCATTCTTCTGCTCAGCGGCTATAATCTGCTCCCTATTGACTTTGAGAATCTCCCGCTCGAAATCAACAACAAACCTTGGCGACCACGTGACTTGGCCTACAAACAGAAAGACGAGTTTCCTGACTACTATGAGCGCGTGTCTGGAACGAGTGTCTACCGTAGTAAGACCTATAGAAGGTCCAGTATCGACCTGTACTATGACGGAGAGGGTAGAAACATATTCACAAAACAGGTGCTGGAACAAATTCAACTGGCTGAAGATCGGCTTACGTCTGTCGCGGAATACAACAATACGTATTGCCAACTTAACGACGATTCGTCAGTCTGTGAGAAGCCTGTATCAATCATTCGCTACTTTGACGGCACATACTCCAGCATCAGCCCAGTTTTCAACGACCCGACCTTTGACAACATCCCTGCTGTCGTCTACGAGGCATATACTAACAACGCCACTAAAGGCATGTTTCAGTTCCTCCTCGGTAAAGGATTCAGTATCTCACAGACTGCGGTTGTCAACCCAATTACACGGTCTAGCATATTATTCGGATATCCACTGAAGGCATACGATTCTGTAGACAGCTATGAAGAAGTTTGTCGGACATTTTCAGCGGGACAGATGAAGCCAATTCTTCAGGATATTCGAGACAATTCCGGCCTGTTCACATTCTCTTACCGTTCTGATATGCTCTGGATCGAGGACGTGTTCAACCAGGCCATGAAAGACGTCATGTGTGCCATCGGCAGTATCTGCTTCATATTTGTCTTCATTTTAATCCACACCAGGTCGTTGTGGATAACAGCTTTCGCAGTGCTCAGTATAATCACATGTTTCCTGTGCACCAATCTCATCTATGTGGTCGTATTGGACTTCCGCTACATCGGCTTTTTCCACGTCTTAACGTTGTTTATCGTTCTCGGCATCGGCGCTGACGACGTCTTCGTATTTTTCGACGTTTGGAGGAACACTGCGTACGAGGCCTACCCTAGCCTCGCTCACAGGCTATCCGATGCTTACCGCAAGTCGGTCAAGAGTATGTTCTTTACGTCTGTGACTACGTCTGTTGCTTTCTTTGCAAGCGCCATCTCGCCTCTGCTGGCGACAAGGTCGTTCGGAGTGTTTTCAGGACTAGTAATAATCGTCAATTATATTTCTGTAATCGTGTATTTTCCCACGGTGGTAATAATGTACCATACAAAGTTCGAGACTTACCGATGGCCATGCCTGAAGATATGCAAGAGACGAAAACGGCCCGAAAATGAAGTAACGGAAGCTCCCAAAAGTAATATCAATAACGACCCGTGTGTGTTTATAATGGACGATGCACTACATACTGAGA
The DNA here is from genome assembly GCA_032359355.1 of Macoma nasuta. Classification (NCBI taxonomy): domain Eukaryota; kingdom Metazoa; phylum Mollusca; class Bivalvia; order Cardiida; family Tellinidae; genus Macoma; species Macoma nasuta. The sequence goes on along the minus strand of JAULCE010102096.1, from coordinate 4,612 downwards.
AAACACGAATGGCTAACGGCGATGCTGGACCAAGATCGATGACGGGGTCCCAGGTCAGCATAAGGAAAGGCGAGAATGGCGTGTTGAAACCCGGCACCGCTAACGGCGTCATGTCTAACGGTGTGACTACAAACGGTTACGCCAATGCAGGGTTTCAATATGATAGCGACTACCAGTCTCACAGCAAACAAGACATGCAGATACAGCAACCAGCCTCCTACATGAAGCCTAAGGACAAGAAGAGGAAGTCAAAGATTGTCAACTTTTTCCGCTACAAGTATTCGGCGTTTGTGACTCACAAAATAGCGAGGTGGATTATTCTGGCCTTCACGACTGCCGTGCTGTGTTTTTTCATCAGCCAGGCGGTCAAACTCGAACCTGATAACGAAGGGGTAGGTAGCTTTGAGAAATTGATTAAGGCCCCAGATAACGTGCGTATTTCAAATGCTAAAATTCTTATTTCTTCACCAAACCCTAAAGAGGGACGACTCGTTAGAAGCGTCTTTTCAAGACGATTCAAACGAGTGGTTACTCTATAGGTTTTTTTAAGTGAGGATAGTTTGTCGAAAAATATCATTTATGCATGCTTATCTGGAGCCTTGCAGAATGATAAAACAGGTCGGCATAAATAACATTTCATTATGGACCCGTGCTAAGATACAGTGCTTTATCATGCAGTAAAGAACACTGCCGTCTTCGTGCGAAATAAACACATATTCCATGGTTTTACCGAGCCCACTTTGCAAGTTATGACGACCCGGACCGTTTTAACCCTTTTTGGCGCCAAATTTAAATTTGTCTGCTGTGACTAGTTTAAGATTCAATATTTTAACGAAATAACTAACAGAGGTGATTAAATAAACTTACACGGGAATAACATTGGTTGCAAAAAGTGAAGTATCAGATCAAATGCCGCCGTAAACGTCTCTAAACCAGATACTTTTTAACAAAAAGGGATGTGTTGTAAATGCAGGTGGCTGCTTAATGCTGGCTGAAAGTAATACAGAAAGCTCCTATATCTGTATTTCTTCTGCCTATATTAAGCTTTAACCTGTCTTAAAAACCACATTTAAGTCATATATCCGGTTTGGAGTGTTTGCGGTTTAGAGAGGTTTAACTGTATTCGAGTTATCTTTCTTAAAGCTGAAGGTACTGAAGGACTCACATGTGTACAGTGTGGCCTTCAAGCACGCCACCACCTCGTTCGTCCAGAGCAACTCTGACCGCACCCTCGAGATCTACATCGCCTGGGGCATGCTCCCCAACGACCTGTCCGACTGTCATTTCTCCACCCCGAAATGCAAGGGCAAGCAACTTTGGGACGCGACCTTTGACCCCAGCACACCTGAAGCTCAGCTCGCTGTGCAGGTACGGACACTCTTAGTCTTCGGTCACCTAGAGGAATTATTGAAACTGTTCTAGATATCGGAACAGCTGTTTTTGCCAAATAATATTGTGTTTAACCCTTCCCCCGCAAGTTTTTTTAGACTTATCCACATGGATTAAATCTGATAAAATATATGAAAGTCTGAAAAATGAAGGACATTTTCCATAGTTGAATTGTATTAAAAATATTGTAGAAAATGGAGCATTTATTTGTTAGGAGCAAATGCGTTCTTTCCTGAAATGTTTGCAATATCCATCAGTTGCGGAGGAAAGAGTTAAACTGTAACGGCAGCGAATCGGAGTGAAGCCGGTTAATTTTGCAAGTTTCAGATAGTTACACATTAAGAGATCATTTTCAGAATAATTGGGCTTGGTCCAGAGATAACAAAATTAATTGTGAGCATGTGTAAATCAAACATTTTTCCAGTACAATGCATTTTGTCGTGCTCACTGAAATTGAATCTTAAGACTTTATTGCGCTGTATTTGGGTCGCCGGCTAGGAAAATGACTCCTACGGCATTGCAAACTGTGTGTATCCTGATACTGTGCGATGTTAAATCAGGGTCTACACCATGATCTGTGTTTAACAAGTTCAAAACATCGCAGATCCTATTCCGAAGACGCGGATCTGGATTTACACAGTTTACAATGCGGTAAGAGCCTGCCGACGCCCCAATTTTGTATGTGTTATTATTTACTAGTCTTTTGTATTTTCGAGGGTGTATCACAGTGGCAAATTGTTTATCCTCAGATCTAACTGCTTTTTTCCAGGGTCCAATGTCCGAGGCAAACACGGTGTCAAATTGTTCAGATCTAACTAGTCCTTCTGCCATACTCTATGTACTTAACCATAGACGGCACTCGTAATGTCGATGTTGGCAATTACCGTAACTGTCGCGAAAAGCGGGATACGGGTTTAGAGAAATAAGCTCTTGCTGGGGATCTTAATTTGGCGACACAAGGTGTATATTTTGTCTAAGGTTTGTTATACAACTGAGATGTAAATTACTATACCTCCACAAAAAGGGTTTATATACCCTTTTTGTCATGTGATCACTGCATTATCTACGCGCTATTATGATAAATAGTTGATGGTGGGCATCTTAACATAAATGTCCTTGAAGAGAAGGGTTCAATTCATACTTTATAGACAAATTACACAAATCATTGAACCTATTCAATCATTAAGAGGCAAAGTATTTGAGATATAAAGGAAGATAGGGTCTTATAATTAGGATATTTAAATCTGCCAAGAAAAGCTGATTTGCGCGAGACTCTCTTTATAGAGGTACTGAACATAAATGTGTGACCACGTTATATCCCTTTACTATCTAGATACTAAATACGCATATCGACACCTCTACAGCAGGGGGTTTAAAGGCATTTGCGGCAGTAAGGGTGATTTTGTTTTCTAAATAATAGATTTTGTTTAAACTTTGTAACTTGAAAAACCATGCAAAAAGTTGTTGAAAAATGAAATAAAAAATAGGGGTCACCGATATTTTCAAGATTTTATTGACTCTTTTCTAGAGACCAAATTCACATTTTTCTACGGTTTAGAACCATATAGAGCCATTTACCATTACACTCATAAAACGATAAATTAAATGCAATGTGAAAAATGCATGTGCATTCTTGACATTGCATTTAATTCATCAAGTAACAAGTAACAAATATGTATACACAATAATTGAAACAATCTTAACATGTGTGAAATGCTTTTACACCGGTGAAATGCAACTCTCGCGAGAGCCGAGATTTGTAACTGCCGCAAACGCCTTTAAAACTGAAATAATCAATTTAGTCAAAATGGCATTTATGTCATTTATTAAGTGACTTTTCAAGAAATAAATAGAAGATATCACATGAGTGGACATTCAATATGGAATTTATTAAACGAGTTTTTCTAAAATTGATAAAAACGAGCCTTGGCGAGTTTTATCTATTTTAGTAAACGAGTTTAATAAATTCCATATTAAATGACCACGAATGCTATATTCTATTTATATTATAAATTCCAATCTGACTATTACTAGCGCTAAACGCATATAACGTCGCTATATCGTGCGGTCATTTTAACGCTTTTCATAACAACGTTAATAAGAATATTTATATCACTAGTTATATATCGAAAAATATATAATGACGTTATATCACGCTGGCGACGTCATTTATGATATGAAAACAAATACAATCAAACCTATGTCGAAGTCGAGAGGATTTTTATTAGTTTGAAATACCTGACATACCTACATCATTATTAAAACGTCACTGTGTGAGGGAAAAGTTTGTGTTGGATTTTGAAAACAGTGTGGATCCAGATCAGCAAATACGTCAGAGACTGGACACATGTCAATAGTTTGCTAAGTAATTAACAGTATTTTGTCCTCTAACGTTATGAAAAATATAAACCCTGATCAGATGCTGAATGGAATAATTGAAATCTACACTGTTTAACAAGACACATAGTGAGTTTTCCATTGATATATCATTTGTTTTTATATAATACTCGAAACTGTAGTGTTCGTTTTTAAATAAAATAATCGAATTAACCGTGTATGAGATAACGAAGTTGAACTATACATTTGTACATCTTTTCAACGTGACTTTCCGATTTAGACGAATATTTGAAAAAATAACAACAACATAACAATAGCGAAAATAACCTATACTAACACAATTACTCTATCTAGATTTTTAGTCAATAAATTATTATCAATAAACTTGTCAAAGAATAGAAGTGAAAGTACTTCATTGTTAACAAAATTACATTATAAAAAATAAAACCAAATTCTTATCAAAAGTGCTATCATGCCCGATAGGGATTCGAAACTGCTAGCAGGGTCGGCTTTTTAATTGACTGTCCTGTTGTGACACCCATTTGGTTACACCATTCAAAATTTAACCAATTTTCTACTAACTAATGGCTGTTGAAAACACACTATAAAATAAAACAAATGGTCCATTTTCTTAGTCGGGCGCTTAACATAATATGATTTGAGAAGAAAACATGTATTACAACATGTGAAATGAGAAATGTATCTAGCGAGAAATTTGTACTTGTACACAGCTGCAAAAATGTTTTTTATCGTCTCAGCTATCACGCTACGCAGTTATATCAACCCTTTCTTCCATAAGCCATTTTAAACTTTTCTACAAGGAAATAATCTGACGCGAAATTCGAAAATCTAGACAAAAGAAAAACACTAGTTTTGATTTGTATTA
>JAULCE010101985.1:0-12575 GCA_032359355.1 Macoma nasuta | reverse complement strand
TATTTCCTTATTTCGGAGAGAGAGAGAGAGAGAGGGGGGGGGGGAGAGAATGGAAACATTGCTTCAAGGACATCAAAAGCAGACGAAGATTTGCGTTATTAATAAATCCCAAGATTCGAGTGCCACGACCTAGTTTTTAGAATTTGACAACTAGTTCGACGGGGCGGTGCTATTCAAGGGGACCCTGTACCTTCTAGTGAAGATTTCGCTTTAGTCCCGACCACAAAGTTTACTCTGTGCCTGGCAACAAACACAGCGCTTTTAAAATCCTTATCCTGCTGTAAATTGCGTCGTCTGCTTAAACTCTCGTCTGCTTAATTTTTCGACCTCGTCAGATTTGCAATCTTTTTCTGAAATAATTACATGGGTATCAAACAGCTTGGATCCGGATCAGACGCCGAATGACTCGGCGTCTGATCCGGATCCGAGCTGTTTGCCTTTATAAACGATTAATGCCCCTGTAACCTTCGGCATCGATCGCAATTTAACGCAATATTACAAACAGCATAGAACCAGAACAGACGCCGAGTGACTCGGCGTCAGATCCGGGTATGTGTTGTTTGACATGCAGGCTATAGTTTTCGAGAGAAAAAAATATTAAGGGAAATGGGAGAGTGTTGAACTTGCAGAAGGCGAACGTGTGAGCAGACGACGAAATGCGACTGCTTTATATCCATGTCGGGTTACAATGTTTGTATATTTTTTCCTGACTCATCCTCAACCAGGCAACGAATGTTACAAGTAAAAATTTCAGGGCACTGCCCAAAGGCAAAGGGCTTAACCCTTAATCCTGGTAATCACCGACCATGAAAAAGTTCAAACAGCTTGGGTCCAAGTCAGACGCCTAGTAACTCGACGTCTGACCTGGATCCCAAACTGTTTGACTCTAACACTGCATTTTTATCAAATTTCTCGCGAATCGGATAGCGTTGGAAACTGAATCTGTCGAACCTTTGAGCAGATGAATTTTTTAAGCAAGACAAGGGTTAGGGTTTGAACACCCCTTTCTCGCCAGGCGTTTTATTTAAGGAGCTTTCTGCATTACCTTTGATCTACATTAAGCAACTGCCTGTATTTAAGGACGTTCATACTTCTTCAAGTGACCGTATAGGAAAGGTTTTACATGTGTGTGTCCTGAATCTAATCCTGTCTGGAACGCTCTACAATGGTGTTCCATTATTAAGTGGTCGTATTAACGGGTTTTACTGTATGTATTTTTAAAATTTAGTAAACGTAAGTTAACATGCTAGTTTGCACACCCATACTTTTTGACGAAGCGTTAGAATCGCCCTTAAAGAGGCGGTTCTAATTGAGTGGTCACACGATCTGGTTCGAGCAATGAAATACATAAACATCGTCTCATCACGCATCTATTACTTTCTCCTTAGAAGCGCATTTTGACGCATCTGTAGCAGATGACTATTTAAAAACATTGTTAGAAATGGAGCATTTGCTCGTCACGAGCAAATGCCCCATTTCCAACAATATTTTCAAAAACAAATTTAAAAACAAAACGTTTTCCATTTACCTAGTAATGCATCCTTTCAATCACATTGGTTCCCAGTGGATAATTTAAAAAAAAGCATATGCGATAATGGTTTGTAAATGTTTATTGATTTAATATTTTTCTAATTGTCATAACAGCAGATAAAATTAGACGTGAATCGAACCGCGCGAATACTGCAGGGCGTTTTTGCCTTTTTCCCACATACTGGAAAACCTATTAAAATGTCGTGCGGCGTGTCGTCTGTTCGTTGTTGAAGTGTCTCCTCTTACACAGAATCTGCCTTTTCGGGTGTCAGATAACTTGAACCAATGATCAGACGCCGAGTAACTCGGCATCTGATCTGGATTCTAGCTATATGCATATGTCGGCAGTACCGACATGTAATTCGAGAGGTATGTGGTGTCTATATGTTATGGGCTTTTTTAATGGGACATATGAATTTTACAATAGATAAAGTAAACTGATAAGTAAACTAAATAAATATAAAGTTTGGTATTTCAGTGTAACGTTCAATACACTTGCGTCACTGTTTAGGCAATATCCAATAATAGAATGGTAATGGAAATCTCGGTGATTAATGGGGGTTTACGGGCGTGGAGGACGCAATAAAATTTAATAATTTAAACAGTTCTCGTGTCAACCTGGGATAAATGTAGAGATTACTTGATGCCTGATTTATCTATAGTAGACTCTCGTTATCTCGAACTCGGTTAAGTCGAATTCGTGTTTAAACCGAAACTAAAATCTGATCTCATAAAGTAGTATTTTTTCTCAATCTGGGTATATCTAAGGGGTTAATTTTTATTCTGAGTTCGAATTACCCGAAGATCAAATTCATTTATTAACCATGTTTCTCTCTCACTTATTTGAGTCAACAACCATTTACTTCACATGCTATTTTCAGGGTTGTCCACAAGGAAAGAATCTGATGAAAACTTTAGGCTGAGTTTCGTAGCAGAAAGTGTCATTATAATAATAATAATAATAATAACTTTATTTCGTGAAGGTAACATATAAGACATATACAGCAAAATGGGTAAACGGAAGATAATATTAAGAAAAGGAATAGTCTGCGACATTTTCGACTTCCTTTTATGACTTGTTTGTCTTATTATTGGTAGCTGGTCTCTGTAGGAACACTGTTTACTTTAGCTTTACACTTTGTAACAAGCCGATATGTGAGCGAATCGACGATGGCCATTGCAAACAGTTCAGCTCCTGATGAGACGCCGAGTTACTCGGCGTCCCATCTGGAGCTTAACTCGTTTGACACGTTGATACCATGTTTTGAAAAAAACAACAACAAATAAAGCCTATTTTGAAGAAAAAAAGAGGATGACAAAATTTGCAGACGATGATTCTATTCTCGTGTTATAGGGGTACCGCCTTTATCTTTAGTTTCCTTTTTATTATTTGGACAGCAAATATAGAAGTAGGGCTTTGGTTTGTGTGACATGAGCGCTTTTCTTATACGAAACCTCTGTTACTTTTGTTGCTGGGTTTGGAATAAAGGGCTTTCAAATATCGTGACAGATTCGTTTAATAAAAAATGGGTCCTTTTCAATACATCATCCATGTTCAAGATGTCATCCACCCTTAGGACCTGTACAAAGATGGGAAATAGAATTGATCCAAGATCACGTGACGAACCGATCAGGACCAGTATAGGACATTCTATTGATCTGAGTTTTTTTTAAGTTCAAAGCTTAAAATATTTGTTCGTCTTTTATAATGGGAAAACTGGTTAAAACAGACGTCAGTTTTTTTAAAGTAGATGGAATAAAAATTAAACACACACCGTTTCCTTGTTTGTATAGGTACATAATGTAAGCTTTGAAAATGTAAAACGAGAAATGACTTGGCTTATACATTCAGCGAATTGTAATACAAATAATACTTAACACGCAAACAAAATTGTCGCCTACTGCTTTGTCAACATTCGTCCAATCTGATTTGAATTTGGTGGAGCTAATGTTCGAGGGCCAACCATATAGGACCCGGAATAGACCGTCCGAGGTTTCTCGGCGTCTAATCTGGATCATTGCGTTTCGATTATTTGAAAAGTTTGAAGTACCGTGATAGGCGCGGGTAGACGGTAAAAGGGTTCAGATTTCAATTATGCGTTCGTGTATGCAATTAATAAGCGACAGAAATACTAAATTGATGTGGTTTGTAGATATAAACGAGGATAATCATACGGTGTGGTGTTCTTCTTCGCATGGCGCAATAATCAATGGGCTTTTAGTCCAAAAACTGATTCCCCTGTCCAGTATAATACATTTTTACAATGATTTTGCAAACAGCTTCTATCCAGATCAGACGCCGAGTCACTCGGCGTCTGATCCAGATCGAAACTGTTTGCAAAAAATTATCGCAAAAATCTATATCATTGTTTTCCCCTTTTAAACTATAAAAGCGAAGCAGATGACAGTTTTGAGCGGACTACATTTTGAGCGGAGAGATATGGCTTGAGGAGAAGGTTCGAACAGGATTGACATCATTAGTAGTTGCACCGCAAAACGTTTGTTTGGATGATAAATTGTGTTCAAAAGGCTATATCCGGAAGATTTTGTACTTGAATGGACGAGTTTCATTTAATGTTGAATCACGGTAAAGAAGTATTTAACAAAGTCTACATTTAGCTGACATTTGAGAAACGCAGAGACGTTGAGTTCACATATGTAATTCAATAGAAAGAACCGGGTTGAACTTTTATAAACTATTGGACCTACAGTCGATTTGAATGAAAAAAATACTCAAGGATTAAAATTAGAATACCCAAAGTTTAATAATATATAATTCAGCTCATTTGTATTTAATAAAAGTACCGTACTTTATCCTGAAAACGAAAACATGCGTTAAGTATCGCCGCCAAAAATTAAAATTGTCGGATGGGACTGTTTTTGAATCAATATTTAACGAAATATATTTTTAAAAAACGCCGCCTTCTGTGAAATATAGGTGAGGTTAATGTAGAATCAAGACGAGCAAATGCTCCATTTTCCACTAAGTTTTCATAAGTCGTGCGCTTTCAAAGACATGCCAAACGTTGAATAATTTATATACAATTATTGGTTTATAAAAGCCAGGATATTGCAGCGATCAATGTAACAGAACAGAACAGAACAATGTAACAACTGTTAGACCTATACATTATAGATAGCGCATAATCGAAATATGAATTATGATCAGTGTACGCGTCGCTATACGGTGCTAATTAGATATGCAGATATGTCGGCCACAGATGGCCGGTGTCTAGACTCTAACGAGATGACCACCGACTGACCACCGCGCACTGGACCTAATTACGAGGTCTGGTTGTAAGCTTGCCAGCGATTAGATCATGAGTCTCGATAAAACTACTATAATATTTATGAAGATCAAAATCGACTAATTGATCAACAATGATGAGATAAGACGGGGTGTATTACATGAAGCCATTACCTAATGTGCTATTTTTAAACGTGCATTGTAGTTACATGGAAATAATCTGATAAAAAGGGAGGCTATTTAGCCGAAAGGGAAGTTACAATTTTGAAAAACTTTGAAAACATTGTGATAAAATGAAACATTTGCTCATTATGAGCAAATGTTTCATTTTATCACAATGTTTTCAAAGGTATCTGCTACAGAGGCGTCAAATGGCGATTCTATGAGGTAAAAGAGCTAGGTTACATAGGCCACTGCTGTACAGACAAGATATGCTTTTTCCTTAGTACTGTTTTTTTTGCAATCAATGTAGACCAAGATCAAACAGCTCCTATATAAGCTGTCTAATCAGGGTATGCATGGTTTGCCTATTGGTTTAAATAGGATTGAGTCTTGTATGCTTATCGCCTGATATTATTATGAAAGAATAGTTTCTGAATATTCCAAAGGGACTGAGCTTGGCATAACTATTCGTGAAGTGAAGATTAAAAACCGTGTAGATCAAGTTGTTGCGTATATATATATTAGCGTCTGCTCTGTTGGAGATGGTGTGGGATTCGGATAAAGGGGGACCAGTACACATCCTCATTGGACGACAAATGAAACAATCATTTTGTAAGAGAGCTAGATAGTTGGTGGGTGTAGCTTTACTATATATCGCCGCCAAATTTAAAATTGTCGGCTGTGACTGATTTCGGATCAAATATTTTAATGAAATAAGTATCAGAAATGGTTACATAAATATTGGCTATTCCGCAACCCAAGTGGGTTGCAAAAAGGGGAAGTCCCTGATCAGATGCCTATGGCGGTGAAAGGGTTTAATCCCCTAGGTGATGAGAGTTTCCTGGTAATTGGACAGATAAGAACTACATGTATATCTTACCCTATTTAACAGCAATTAACGATGATACTTATCTTGACATGACCATGATAAAACAATTAACATTTTCTATGACAGACAAATTAATAGAAGGAAGCGATTGATAAAATAGCAGATTATCATATGGACCCTCTTCCCTGTGTGTCTGTCTGGTATGTCTGTCTGGTCTGTATGTCCTCTGTATTTATGCATATCTATCTCTATCTTTCTTTATTCCCCTCTCTCTCTCTCTCTTCTCTCTCTCTCTCTCTCTCTCTCTCTCTGAACACATTGGCTCCGATTCAGACACGAGTCTGATCTGGATCCACGCTGTTTGTAGACATTTATATATGGCCGCGGTTGGCAGGATAAGGGTCAATAAAACTTGAAAGGTTGGATTGTTTGCACAGGATGTTTGGGTTTCATTGATTCTCTGCGCTCAAGGTGTTTCCATGGCTATCCAAGACAGAAACAAATTCAGGCCAGCTGGGCCGGAAATTATCTAAACAACTTCACTAACTTCATTTGTTAGTTGTTACCGAGCCTTCTGCGACTTGACCCTTGTGCTAGCATTTGTATATATTCGTATAATTTTTATCTGGACTAGCGGTAACTTCCAACTGGGATTGGACGAAGTGGGAATAAACCGGACTAGCATCAAATTACTTAGGGTCTTGTCCATACTTAATATATGTCTCACTCTAACTGCATTTCAAGTTTTTATACACGAGAGAAGAAAAAACTGCAAATCATTTCGGGAGATAAATATTTTAGATGGGAGGTGTGGGGGACATAAGCCATACATACAGTCAAACCTCGTTATCTCGTACTCTGTTTTGTCGAATTTTTGCTGGCATCGTAACTAAAATCTGAACCACAGACATAAGGAATTTACTTTGTTGATATGTGTCGAAGTCATGGGTGATTATTTTTATCAGTTCGAATAACCCGAAGTTCGAATTTAATTCGAACTTCGGGTAATTCGAACTTTTAAAAATATCCCCTACGACTTCGATATGCTGAGTTTCGACTGTATTTATCTTATCTTAAGGGGAGAATCAAATAATTCTTTTAATAGCTAATCTTCTGGGGCGTTTGGGGGAGCCTTCTGTACGGAGTATGTTACGTAGGTCTGTCACGGGTCACATATACAGAATTCGGATGTTTGATAAATTCGCTTTAATTTCGTGATAAAACGCTCAACTTCAATAGACGAGAAAATCTGATAAGCAGAACTACCGTTGAGTTTCAATTCTTCCTAGAATTTTAAACGCTTTACTTCATGCATTATTTTGCAAAGACAATACCAGTCTACTAATAACCCCCCTCCCCCCACACACAACATTTAGTGTATCAAATTAAGCATGTAGATATATTGCAGCTGGTGAACAAGGTAGACAGGTAACGCTCGGGCCCAGCATTTCAAGCAAGGAACCAATGTAGACCCTGATCAGACAGCTCCATAGAGGAGCTGTCTGATCAGGATCTACACTGTATGCATTGACCAGTGTCCTGACACATGCTGTACATAATCATAACTGTCACGGCTACCCATGTGTGTATTAAGGTATTAATGACAAACACTTAATTGTAGGGATGATTTAACTCGGACTCGTTAAGGTCGAATGCATGCTTTAATCGAAGCTAAAATCTGAACTAAAATCGTAGGTGTTCGATTTTCGAATTGCAAACAGTGTAGACCTCGCGGCTGGTCAGGGTCTATGCTGTTCACAAGTCAGAAGAGACAGTCGTAGCTTGTCCAACTACAACATTATCCACCTAAGTGAAGGTTGTATATGAACAAAAATAGTAAGTCTTTTATCAAATTTTCTGCCAATTTTCGGCCTCATGGCCTTTTTCGATATATATTTTTCTGGAAACATCCCAGGTCTTTTTCGAGATATATACTACAGGTGATATCCCAGGCCTTTTTTCAAGATTTATTCTGCAGAATAAATCTTGACAAGGACAAGGAGGCTGACGTTTCGATAAAAGAGTTACAAAAGTATTGTTTCTAATTATTTTAAAAATAATTTTAAAAATTGTCAGTTCTGACTCGTTTTGGATCAAATAGTTACACGAAAGAAATAGTAAAATTAAACGTTGACTTTTCCGAAATCCCTATATTCGAAAATCATTTTTTAGCCAAAAAGTGAAGTCGCTGATCAGACGATCTGGGACTTCACTTTTTGTAATGTCGACTTTATTCGCCTATGGCGGGGAAAGCGTTGGAAATACGACAACTATTATTTTGCCTTCTTACCATTTCTGTCCTCAGTGTTTCCATGGCAGTGTCTATGGAAGTTTTCTTCTTTGGACATCTGGGTCTCACCGGGTTCGCTAGTTTCTCCTTGACCGCTTCTGCGGCCCTTTTCCGGGCCTGGTAGAACGTCCTGCAGGCATTGGACAAGTCTATGGCGTCTGTGTATTTGTCGTCTGCCTTTGTCACATTATGATTATTATCCATCACAACCACCTCCTCCGTTTGATCAACATTTCCTTGAAAATCCTTCATGATTATTCGCGTAGATTTCTATAGTCTATCCAGTTTTCAAAACAAACACAGTTGAAAGATTCAACTTTGTCGAAAGGTTCCGTTCACTTGGACGTCGTCAAACTGAATGCCTTAAACTGCGCCGTTCCGCTCAGTAAGATCGATATCGCAAATATGTCCCATACACCTCTGCCAAATTTATTTTATATCTCGGATCTAAATTGAGACCATGAGTTTGATATTTATTTAAATAATGACTCAACCATCTCTCCCGCTTCGTTTACCTCTCTTATCACCGTGTTGTATGTTGAAGCGCACGTCTATCTGCTAATCAATGGCAGAGAACCAGACCGAGCGTTCTGCTCGCTGATTGGCTGGTGGCAGCGAACTAAAGTCGATACCATTGGATGGTTTAATAAAGCGTCTATTAGCAACGGCGCGAGCATTTGAAACTGCTAATGTCTCTTGAATATTAATATAATACTAATAATGTAAAGTGACAACGGGGATCGATGTTTCAAGATTTGAATACCTGATATAGACACTGTTGTTTAAGCACTTACCTGTCTTACATGGAAGATGAATCAGTTGTTTACAATAGCCCACGTGTCAATTGTTTTCTCACAGTTCACCCCCGGGCATTGATGTGGAGATAATGCAGGGCTATTAGTGACGCAGTGGTATAACTTTCACCCAGCTGCGGGTCATTTTTGTTGATGACACCTTTGCACACAAATTAAAAAAAAACCGTACGCCTCTTGACTTGAATTATAATAGATTTATCTTTTAATTAGCTCTCGTTAGTTCGTGGGATTTTTTTTTTTAAAAAAATATCCTTCCGATTTCGATGATGATACAACATACGCAAGCAGCTAGTATCCGGCTCAGACACCAAGTTACTCAGCTGGGATCCGACTCAGACGCAGAGTTACTACGCGTCTGATCCGGATCCCAGCTGTTTCACACTGAGTTACCAAGTTAAGAATTTATCGGACCATTGTCAAGAATTTAAGCAGACAAGCATTTTAGCAAACGACACTTTCAAAAGCAGAAATATTAAAAATTGTTATTCCTTTAGGTGCGTCGTATGCATATCACACACTGTGTAGACCAAGACAAACTGCTTCACACTCTACACGGTTTTGGGTCTATCTCACCGGACACTACCAAGATAACCCGTGTGATGAACGATACAGATACAAACGATGTAGACCTTTCTCCCCGATGCGTGTCCAATTTCTCTTTATAATCGATTGAGCAAAGTCAGGCCCATTTCTGCTTAAAACTGAAAAGTAAAATTGAAATTGAAGCTGAGATTTGACTTAAGCTCAAATTCCAATTTCAGTTTGAATGTCATTAGGTCTACAATTACTATTGCACTAAATCTTGTACTGCCAGTGAAAATAATAATTAATCTTCAACTGGATCCAAGCTGTTTGATATGCAAACTTAAGTCTCACCAAGTTTTAAGTAACTCGGACAATGTTGAGTTTATTTTGAAGCAGACGACAATTTGAGCAGACGACAATGTTCGCTGCAGGTTGTGGGTTAATGCATATAGGCCTGTGATGTAAGGTCGACCCGGCGGCTATGTTTCCTGTCATTGCATGTGTACACATGTGTGCTATATTCTGCAAAAACGAGCCTTGTGGAAGACCCTGATCGGGCGTTTTGTTTGATATTAACCCCTTCGCTTCCTGAAACAATTATGCGCATGCGCAATATTTCGTCTGCTTCATTTTCGAACTTCACAGATTAACTTTTATTTTGCAAAAAACAATAGCAGTGTAAAAAAGCTTGGGTCCGGAGGCGTCTCATCCGGATCTCAGCTGTTTGCATATTACACTATGTTTCGAGGTAAGCAGTGAATGGGTCTAGCGTCAAATCTGTATTACTTTGAGTGATAAAGAACATAGTATTATTGATCATGACGAATGTCAAAAAGTGTAGACCATGATCTGTCTTGGTCCATACTTTTTGTACCCCAATAAGGCTCATTTTGATCAACGTGTCGTATCTGTAGTTATGATTAGATGAGCCAATCTTTTGGGAGAGGGGTGTATATCTAATATTCATTTGCACACAGTGTAGAATCAGACAGGCCGGCGCTTATTTGACGCGGCCTCTGATCTTAGTTTACATAGCTTGGCACTCTTCATGCTTTCTATTTTTAAACAGTATTTTATTCGCATTATTTTAATACAAAATACAGTATCGTAAAAGAATACATTTTTTTCAGCGAAAAGCATACAGAAAGAAGCAAAAGCTTATGTCAAATCTGTCTCCTTTTGTCTACATGCCGCGAATTGTAGATACTGACCAACAATAGTGGCATGTATGGTAAAACCTCTCTAATTTAATGCGGTCATTCATTGATGAAGCATTGATATCCCTAAAGACAGGTAGTATCATAATGCAGATCAAAAGTAAGGCAGAATGCTCCTATGGGAGCATTCTGCATTACTTTCGACCTGCATTAAGCTACCACCTGTCTCTAAGGTTGTCTACATGAACTATTTCAAGTAATCGCATTTGAGGGATTTTAACTTTTTGCTGTATATTTCTCATAGACGTATTGCTGCTTTTTTTTTATCTAAGCTGTTTGCAATTGCACGGATCCCCTTACCCATATACAGACGCATACACTTTCGGACCAAGACTCGAGAATCCAGAATAACTGCCGCTTTCTATCAGGGACTGTATTCATAAAGCTCCTAAGGAAAATTTCAAACTTAACTGAAAATTTCAAATGCATTTTTTCCAATTAATTTTTCCAATTATACTTCATTGAAACTTTGCGATTTTCTTTAGAAGCTTTATGAATACGGCCCCAGATTGGTAGAAGCTGGATGTCAGTCTAGAGTCTTGGGTCTTGAGTCTTGAGTCTGGGTGGGTGATTTCACGACCAGTCACCTAGATTATGGCGCGTATACAAAACATGCTAAAATCTACATTTTTTATTTGTTTCAACAAATGGGTCCGCTCATAAGAATTTTCTCTAATGAGTAGCCACACAAAAAAGATTTGGTAGAGAACTGTGGACATTTGGTTGGAAGATGTTGCAGGGGGATCGGCCGATATTCACCTTTATGCGTGCTACGGAAGAAACTATGATGAAATTTGCAAACAGCTTGGATCACAATGAGACGCCGTGTAACACGGCGTCTCATTGTAATCCATGCTGCTTGACATTTACGCACTATGGTTATAGAGAATATTTTTAAACGATTTTTTGCACGATTTATTTAAAATTTGGGGGATGTCGAACAGCTTTATCCGGATCAGACGCCGAGTTACTTGGTGTCTGTATTTCAATTCGAGTTTTTTTGCAAATATCATCCCAGTCGTGAATAGCGGTCTAAAAGGTGAGCACGTTCCAAGTTGTTGTTGTCTTTATGCCAGATAGTTGGCAGAACATTATCTACTTGGCACCATTTCTTCACTGTCCACACCGTTTCAATATATTTTCCCAGAGATCGTTTCATATGTTGATGTATGTCAATTTTTTAGCTCACCTGAGTGTGTCAGTTGTTGTGGTCGGCCTCCGTCCGACCTCCGTCGTACGTCGTATGCCGTATATCGCCTGTCCACGCTTTCTTTAATAAATATCTCCTTTTAAACCACTAAATGGAAGTTGTCTAAACTTCGCCGGAATATACATTTGATGGTCCTATTTCACATTTTGTTCAAAAGATTCCATTCCATGAAGATCCCTGGTTGCCTTGACAACGGAAGTGAAAATCTTCTTCTCACAAATCATCGGTCTATTTTCAAAATAATTTTACAGAAATTATTTTTTGTTAAACATGGCCACCAGGGGCGGGGCCAGTTTTTCTATAATATGGCTATATTATATGTAGAAATTCTCTGAAATTCTTCTTCTCCATCGCTACAGTACTGGTCCAATTTCAAATGAGCTTCACTGAAAATATTTTTTGTTGGACCTCTACCAAAGTTGTTAAAAAAATGATGATAATGTCATAAAACATGACCGCCAGTGGTGGGGCCTGTTGTCCTTATATGGCATAATGGAAAACGTTGAAAATCGTCTACTTCAAAACTTATGGTCCAATTTCAAATTGATTTCACAGAAATGATCCTTGGATGGAGTTCAAGCAAATTTGTTCAAATAATGATGGTATGTCAATATACACGGCCGACAGGGGCGGGCCAGATTTCCGTATATGACAATAATAGGCAAACATCGTTAGCAATGGTTCTTGTGTAACCCATAAAGCAGGGGCCGTATTCACAAAGCTTCTTAGTAAAATCTTAAACTTAAGTGA
>JAULCE010101874.1:0-12576 GCA_032359355.1 Macoma nasuta | reverse complement strand
TGCCTGAAAAAATATAGAAAATTTGCAAATATTTGGTAACAAAATATTTTTTATAAATATGTGCAGAAAGATGTGCATAGAAAACTATAGCAAACGTCTTTCAGTGGTTTTGAAAACTTTTGCATATGATAAGCAAGTGCTAAATTTTCCACAATGTTATCAATAGTTATAGTCTACAGTGACGCCCAAAAAGGCGTATATATTAACTAAAGATTCAATGGTAAGGCTATTAACTCCTTTTTTGATGACACGTGTAGGGCCACACAAGGCATTTTGTTTTCAATTTTTCTAAATATTAAGTTTCATATTATTAGAATGTTGCATTCTAAATCCAACCGAGATCAGTCAGGTTCCTCCAAAATTAATTTTTAACACGTTTCTAAGTATTGGAAACAATGCCTGGAATCTGGCATATTCTCAAAATCTAAAAGCTGCAAACTTTTATATCAACTTGCTTATTTAAGTTAGTATGGTCATAGTAGTAGTAAGAGTGCGAAAGAAAGCAGACACTTTGTTAAAACCTTAACTATATATGCTGTTTTAGACTAATTAATAATAAAAGTGTATATATGAAGAATAGGACATTATCTAGGAAAAAAGGAAAACAACGATTTTGAATGGCTAATAAACATTGTAGATATGGAGCAATTGCTCTTGATGTGTTCAATAGTCATCTGCTACAGATACATCAAAAGACGCATCTATAGTGTTAACCCGTTCACTGCCCTATCCCGAATTTCGTAACATACGCAAACAGCTTGTTTGACAGTTGATCAACGGTTTTACCAACGGTCGAGGGAGTGTGTCAAGCCTAAAGCGGAAGTTGAACAAATAGTGCGCATGTGCACAACCCGCAGAAGGGGATAAGGGTTAATCATCAAATAACGAGACCTCGCTTTTTGCGATATCTCTTTAGTCTAATAGTAAATAAAAAATATTATCAGAACAGTTTTATCACACATCTTTCAATTAACATGGGCGAAGTTTGTTTGAAAAAGCCCTAAATTTACTATTATAGATGTAATGAATGACTGGATTTGAAACACTGTTCAGGAAGATGCATTTAATCAGAAAGTGTGTTAGAGGTTTTGCAGACTGTTCTGATAGGGGATCCCTGCGGAAATATAGACTACCAATGAAAAATGAGGACGCACTCAACATAAACACAATGATCACCCACAGCATCATGACTGTAATGTGATACTCAGACCTATGTAGAACGTGTTTACGTTTAGTATTATCCACCTTAGCGTTAACACGTCCGTCTTTAGAACAACCCTCGCCAACGTCTCTGACATTAACCACTTCATGATTTCTACTGGTTACTGTTCTTTCATTCACTTGACTAGGTTTTGACTCTTCGTGTAATTTTTCGATAATTTTCACTTTAATCTCTATATCATTTGTTTCTCGGCTGTGTTTAGGCATTGCGTTTTTTGCTGTGATACCGTCTTCAATATCAACACGTCCAGCCTTGCAATCAACGAATCTTGAAGCAAAGTTGTCTCCTATCAGTGATTGTGTAGCTCTTTGACTACAATGGGGTTCAATGGAGATTGCAGTCGTTTCGTTGTTGGTAGTGTCATTAATTAGAGTTGCGTGGTCGTCTCCGGTTGGTTCTTTTTCACTCTTGTCATAAACAAGAATGCCTAGATTGTCAACTGTCTTACCATGTTCTTTAGTTGCTCTAGTTGTATTGCTTTCCATGACAGTTTCTGTTTCAGTCCTGTCATTCACATCGGTAATAATTGTTATATCACTTTTTGATGCTAAATCGATATTGCTACTTATCTCAGCCGTGCCTCCGATAGTGTCACTGTTACTGGCCTTATTCGCCATATCTCTGACACCTGAATTGTGTGTTCCCTCATTATGATATATTGGTTCAGTTTGTTCATCCATGTCTGCATTGTCTACCGTATAAGTTACGGACTTACTACAAACAGATAAATCTTTATAATTTACAGACCTTTTCTCATCAACAGTTGGCTGTAATCCATACCTGTGCCACGCGTTCATAGATTTCCTTTGCTGGATAAGTGAGCGTGTTATTAAACCATAGGCAACAAAATAGATCAAGAATAACATAGAACACACAGCAACATCAGTCAAATGAAACACCTGAACGTAAATTTGAAGGTCGGGATCTGTTGTAGAGGCACAGTAATAGCCTTTTGTTGTGTTGCTTGTTTCCAAGGTAATGTTAAAACTAACAATATCATATACCAAAATGTCTTTGATGGAAAGTATGAAAGTCAGTAAGAATGTTAATGGAAGTGATTTTTTGGCACATCTTACCGTAACCTGCTGCCTGTATGGCTGACATACCTTTCTGTACCTGTCTACCGAAATTTCAGCAAGTATCCAAACAGACGTAAAAATAGACCATTTGTCTAGGAAGAACAATACTTTACACAAGTACTTGAAACTGAATTGAATATTGAAGCCGATCTCGGTGGCCCCAGCGAGTAACAAGACACATACAACCAAGTCAGAATAGGCAAGACACTTGACAAGGAATGTAAATGATGATTTTGGCTGAGTTTGAAGTCCATAAAACTTAATAACAATTATATTCCCAATGATTCCAACAAAAGCGGCAATCGCGAAAAATAAAACGACTGGGAAATATTGCAAGAACATGTTTTCTTCGAAAGTTTCTCCATTAGAGTCTGAATTTACAGTCGTATTTTCCATGTTTGTTATAACTCCGTGTGTGTCACTGCCGAAAACCTCTTATTTTTATCTACGTGAAGTAATACTGCCTTGGTCAATCACGTCAATTACAATTGGTTGCTATCTGATGTATATAATGAGATAGCATTTTCATTCAGGAAATTATATTTGCGTGCAATGTTCATACTAACAGAGGGAAATGCGCTGTACTCCTCGATTTCAGCGCTAATGTAACGCAAACAAAAATGCAAAAACATGTTATATAGAAAACATTTTGTGTCTAGACACCTTTGAAGATTATATTATTATAAGCGATACACAGTACCTCGGCGTCTAATCTGGATACAAACTTTTTGTACAGATTTACAGCGCTCAATGCCTAACGCGTTATATTAGCTTTACAAACTACTTCACTTGTAACTTTTAGATTGTCTCCCATGGGGACTATCAGAAAGCTTTTGCGATTGATAACGCGATGTAACCTGCAAATGACTAACAGATTATAAAGGTGAATGGTACCTCCTAAATGGGAAACCTCTATGTCCACACACAAGAATGCTAATTTCAAAGCAATTAGGAGACAGTTTGTAAAAACTGAAGCTATATAAAAAAAAAATGGGCATTTTGTTAACATGTGCATACATTTGTAGCTTATAACCGGTTTCATCATTTACATGCTATGATATATTTATAGTAGTGTAGATACCATATAAAAAGTCTAATAAAGTCTAATAAATCTATGAAGGGGAAACTTGTTTAAGTTGCTTTTTATTTTGACCACTCCATTTGTCATAATTTACAGTATAAGTATGTTTAAATGATAACAACTATCATTTTAAGTTCACCTTATACTGTATTCTGCAGATTTAATTTGATAAAAACTAAAACTTTAAATGATAATCTATAGCATGGGGTCCATTTACCCCACCCACTTACTTATCTATAGGAAATGCTTTTATGCAACTATATTGCCAATTTGTTATATTTTAAATTAGAATAATATATTTAAGTACAAGCTATTTCATTTTGTTTGATTTGCTTACTTAACCTTTTACTCCATATGTAATATATATACTCATTCCCAATGAAAGCATCTGAAGAAAAATATGAATATCTAATGGAAATATAAATGCAAATTTTTGACGGTTAAGGAAGCATTGTGGAAAATCAATAGCCAATGTTCTAGTTCCCATATTGTTTTCAAATATCATCTGATACAGAGACTTCAAAAGGCCCTTTAAAACATATGCATTTTAAAGGCGTATATATGGAGTATAGGGTTAATAAATAAATTATATCTAGTACAAATATCCTGAAAAACATAACGGGGTACTGAAACTGAACACTGAATTTTCAATTCAATACTGAAGACAATTTTCAGGATATATGTATAGACAGAGCATACCACGACGCGATATACATCTTTTCTTTACTAGGAGTGACATGTACATGTATATGCCATCTAAACAAATTTTATAATAGATATGTACCATTAAACTGACTTATTTAAGCGAGGCATTTACTAGACAAATAACCGAATAATCATAACTAGAATGGGAGCTAAATCTTACTCATGCAAGATTAACTTACAATTTTAATAAGCATTGCATCCGTGACATCTTGCTCGACTATTGCATCTTATTGCATCAAAACGACTTGTTCCTTCACATCCTGATGAACACTCAAGTCCATGTTTTCTATAGGTACAGCGCTTTGAATCACTGTTTTGCAGTTATAGCGAATAATTTTCAGCAGATCGTCTGGGGCCGGCAACATATTGGTATGTATTGGCATGAGTTAATTGCATGTACCAAATCAGGTTTGTCAACAGGCCTTAAAAGTCCAGAACTTTAAAACAATGTTGATGGAAAGCTGCACAGTTCATATTTGAACATATCTGATTGGTTGTCATACAATCTATCAGCTGCAGCGGTCAATCGTTGAAACAGCGGCTGTGAATCGATATGAATCGCGTCACCGTTGACGTTCACTGTTGATTTAGAATTTAAAGTTACTGCATAATTTGAACGTGTGAAACTGTACCCCATCACATTTTCGTTTACCATTTTGTCTAAAGCTTTTTGGCCCACTTCCTTGGCACTGTCCACATTTACAGTAGTATCAGCTGTTAAACCAGTTTCAATGATGCATAGTCTTCAAAAAATGGATCTCTTTCCAGTAGGAAGTTTAACAATTTTGTTTTGTCTTTTGCATCCCTTTTCTTTCTTGGAATGCAACTTTCCACATTTTGGTCACTTGTATGATATGTGAGATTTGCAAACTCTTGCATTGCAATTTTGTACTCTGTGCACACCGGCATTGAAAATAGCCACTGGTTCTTCTGAGATTCAGTCATTCCACGTCCTCTTGTAAGACCTCCTGTTCTCTTAATGCTTCTCATTAGTACTCGTTCTATGACTAAATCGCTTGATAGGCCATCCCAAAAGCGATCACTTCTTCGAACTGCATGCTTTCCTTCTGTGGATTTTTGGAATACGTCCGGATGCTCGTTTAGAAGTTTACTCGACTTTTGCAGGTACTTGTATGCAAACTTCACAAACAAAAAGTGATCTGCAGCCGCAAAATAAGGGAGCATTTCTTTGACTGCCCTAAGATGAAGCTGCCAGCAATCTATGCGGTCTTATTTGATAAATGGCCTTCGCAGGTCTACCATTGACATGTACATATATCATTATTTCGAAGTACGGTATTTTTACATAGGACTTTTTTTCCTGTTCAAGATTTTCCTGGACTGTTGTGATAACTGCTTCTGAACAAATGCTTCCTATGGGTTTGTTTCCTTCTAACAGTTCATCAAATATATTTGAGTGTTCAGAGAGCACATCTTCCTTATCAGCTGTGCCTGTCGTTGATAGGGCAAACCAATTGTCAGAATAATCAAATTTTATCTCGAATCTCCTAGACAGGACTAAGGCGTTCAACACCTCATCTACAAAAAAGTGTGTGCGTGCTGCTCTTGCAACTGCTTTTCCAGTCAACATGTGTTTCACAGTATTGGTAGCATATACCGTATCGAATAGTTCTGACAGTCCAGATCCTTCAATCAAGCGTCCCATGCAGCCTAAGTATCTCATAATGGTATGAAAATCCTCCTTACCTTAAGACAACAGATTTCAGCTCACTTGAAGGTTGTTCTTTGCAAACAATTGTCAAGGCCTTCCAGAAAAAAGGGTTGATCAAATGTAACAACGGGTATTGTTTTAAGTTGCTTTGCCTGTTTACAAACAAATGCCAACGTAGAGTAGATGCAAGAAAGGTCAGATAGATTCATGGCGCTCATAGGGAGGAAGAAGATAGAGACCTTTCCAGGATGATTCACTTGTTGGATCATTTTCATTATACCAGACCATCCTGGCTTCCCATGTCTCATAGGCCAAACACTTTTTGTCAGTAGGTCAATGTTAATAGTTGGGTCTTGACAAGTAATTTCAGGTAACTCATTTTGCAGACGATACAGTGATTAACCCTAACCAGACAGCGAGCGAAAACTGTCGTCTGTTTAAACTCTCGTTTGCAAATATTTTTAAACTTCTTCCGATTCCATTGATGTTTGTGAACTTCTTTCCAAAGTGTCTAACAGCTGCGATCCGGATCAGACTCCGGATCAATCGGCATTTGACCTTGATTCTAGCTATCTACTAAAGTAAGCACAGTGCTTGAATAGCAATAAGGTTTAAGATGTTTTGTAAATTGTGTTGCCACGCCTAAAGATTTCGGCACTAACAAACCCCTCATATTATTGAATTTTTATACACTGGATTGACGCCAAATGAACTAAATTAATTATTTGTGTCTTTTACATTCCCGTGAAATAGACCAATAAATGATCTACAGAACTGAGCCGCTTTTCCCGAAACAGCATTATCTTTCTCGAAATTCTTTCAACATAATATTCATTATGTCTAACCGAACTCAGATCAGAATGGTACATGCTATTCTTTTCTATCCTTTGAAATATGGTGTAATTATCTGTTCTAAGTAATGTATTGCCTCTTACTGCCCATTGCCTGACCATGGTCTTGAAACATGATACTACAGTGTAAAGCAATGTTATGACCACATTTTAATAGTTGTCCACGTACTGGGCTAGTTGTGATTCTACTATTAATATGAACTTTTACAAAGAAATATATCAAGGTCAGAAGATCTAAATCCTATAACCTAAGAAAAGTTCAGCAAATGATAATATTTATTATATATGTATAAGTCGTAATAGAACCATAATAGCAGAAGTACTTGTAATAGAACTGTATTAGCAGTAGTAGTAGTCATAACAGAAAGTAGTTGTTGTAATAGTATTTATCAGTAGTAGTAGTAGTAGAAGTAGTAGTGGTAGTAGTGGAAGAAGTAGTAGCTAGTAGTAGCAGAAGTGGTGTTACTAGAAGTAATAGTAGCAGTAGTTGGTTTAAGGGTAGTAGAAGTCATAGAAATAGAAGTAGTATAAGCACTAACAATATCATTATTATTAGTTGTAGCTGTAGTAGTGCTATCAGTAGCAGTTACAGTAACAGTTGTAGTTGTATAGAATCATCAGTAGTATTAGAAATAGTAGTAGAAGAAAAAGTAGTAGTGAAAGAAGCCACATTACCAGACGTTTTATTATTAGTAGTAGAAGTAGTAACATAAGTGTTAGAAGTAGTAACATCAGTAGTACTGACGGTAGAAGTAGTAGTAGTAGTAGAAGTAGTAGTAGTAGTAGTAACAGTAGAAGTAGTAGTAACAGTCGTAGATGAACAGTTATAGTAGTAATAGAAGTAGTAAATGTAGAAGTGGTAGTAGAAGTAGCAGAAAGAGTATAAATTGTAGTAGCAGCTCTAGTAGTAAGCAGGAGCTGTAGTAGCAGCAGTAGTAACGGAAGAAGTAGTAGTAGTAGCAGCACTTACAGTAGCAGTATAATTATAGTAGCGATAGTGGTAATATTTATAGTAGTAGTAGTCGTAAAAGTATGTTGTAGTTGTAGTAATATTTGTAGCAGTACAAGTATCAGAAATAGTAATATTAGTAGCAGAAACAGAAGAAGTAGCAGTAGTAGTAGTAGTAGTAGTATCAGTGTGGCTAGCAGTCGTGTGTGAAGAAATAGAAGTGGCAGTAAAAGTAGCAATAGCAGTAGACATTGTTGTAGCAGTATCATAACTAGTAGTTATTATAAGTGCAGTAGTAAAAGAAGTAGTAATAGAAGTAGTAGAACAAGAAGGGGTAGTAGTTTAGTAGTAGTAGTAGTAGTAGCAGCAGCAGTAGATGACGTATCAGTAGACAGTATATATCAGTAGAAGTTATAGTAGTGGTAGTAGTTATAGGAGTAGTAATTGTAGTGGTAGTAGTAGTAGTAGAAGAAGTAATAGTAGAAGTTTAAGTTGTAGTATTAGTAGTAGACGTAGCAGCCGTAGTAGTACCAGAAGCAGTATCAATATCAGTAGTAGTATATTTTGTAGCAGTAGTAATATTAGTATTAAACGTAGTAGTTGTAATAGTAACAGAAGTAGTAGTAGGTGTATTAGCAGCATTAATATTTGCAGTAGCTGTAGTTATAAGAGGAGGAAAGAAATGTCATCAATGGATTTTTCTTGGAAGTGCTTCTCAATATTGACAATGCCTATTGTTTATATATGCTTCACAATATTTACCATGCCTATTGTTTATATATATATATAACGTGTAGAACAATGCACGTAGCACATACTAAATGCATGACAATGTGTGTGATTTAGTTTAACCAAAAGTCAAATGAGATTTTGTACTCCAAAATTTTACAAATAGAAACACAACAGTTATCAAATCCTTCATAAAAAATATCCTCTGTTGACACAAAATGCATTCAAGTAAAATGCATGGAAGAGCAATCCAGGTTGAAAATTAAAATGATGTTTTTCTTATAGCATGAATCTTAAATCATTGTTATAGCAAAGACGGGTCTGGATTAATTTAGGATTACAATCTCCTTGAATTTTACTCTCTCTGTGGGAGACAGTGAAGACGCAGGCCAATCTGATCAAACAAGCAGCAGAGCAGACCCTATTCAGTCAGCTCCTAACGGGAATGCATGATCTAGATTTATCATTGTCTTAACCCTCGGTGCCAAATTTAAAACTGTCGTCTGCGACACGTTTCATATCAAATATGAGATGATATTCTTGAGAAAAATTGCTGCATCCGCGCATGGTAGCGTATGTTCAATGGCGGTAGAACGGAAAGACAATTACATGAAGCCGGATGGATACAGAGGCTTAGAACGTACAGACCATTTGGCTGTAACGTCAAAAGTGAAAAAGCGCTATTTAGCGTGTGACGTTGTTGTGCATATGATGTCATTGTATCCATGACGTCGTGACGACGTCATTGTTATGATGACAACATATGTACTCCATAATTCAAATCTCATCATTCTATATAAGTTATTTACTGTGAATAGATGTAAATATGTAGCAATGTAAAGATTATTCAGTTTCCTTGAAGAAAACCATTAAATGGTCGAAATATCGGAATAGAGCAAACTTTCTTATATTTAACATTATGATAGTTTGAGCTAAATCAACAGTCCAGAGAAAAATATAAATTGGAGAAAGTTTCTTAAACAAAGATTAGACATGGCTTTCTCTAAGCATCTCGACCTAGCCCTGACCTACTACAGTCGACACCCGTTATATCGAAGTCGGGGAACTGTTTTAAAAATTCGAGTTACCAAAATTTCGAGAAAATTTCGACCTTCGGATAATTCGAATTAATAAAACTAGTCTCGCTCCACTTCGACGCTTATCCACAAAGAAATCAAAACTATATTTTTTGTTCAGATTTTAGTTTCGATTTAAACATGAATTCGTTATGATAGATTTCGAGAAAATGATATTCCACTGTATTTCTGTGTACAGCCGGAGTTCGGACTGAGGGATACCATAGGTCGGATGGAGGACGGTGTTCTACAGTGCAACTTCACCAAGCACGTGCAGACACGGGGAGTGGACAGGATATATGATCTTGACCAGCCCTGGTATCTCCTTGTTGCCAATGGGTACACCAACCGAGGTACATGTTCTATGTTTACAGTTTAAACATATTTGATTTCTAAAATATTACATGGACATGGGATCGGGTCACAAGTTATAACAACATTAGAGTCGACCCTCCCCCTACAAGCTTATTTAACTATATTCTATACAATGGCATTAGAACATAAATGCTACTGTAGCAAATATTTTCAGAACAGATGGATATATTTATATATAGAAAGAGAAAAAGAGAGTGAGAGAGAGAGAGAAAAAAGATAAAGAGAAAGATGGATAGAGCGAGATTTTCAGCGTCTGAGTTATTGATCAGCAAATATATAAAAGAAGATAATAGCACAATTGAGTCATAAGAAACTTCAGAATATGAGTAAAGTATATATGAGAGCTGCTGTAACCATAAGACAGTTCAAACAGTGTAGACCTATCCCAGTTGCCATGTTGAAAATAATTCATCTAGCTACAGTGCAATCTAGTCCGAACGGTGTTGAACAAAATAGTAATGATTTTGGCCAGTTTCAAACAGTGTAGACCCAGATCAGATGCCACGTCGGAGACGTGGCGTCTGATCTTGGTCTACACTGTTTGAAATGGTTGGAAATCGTACAGCAGCGCTCATATTCTGATATAAGCCCCTTGAGAGGCATTCTCAACAGCTAGTAGGCACACCAAAGGATGACAGGATCAACTTGAATCCATAACATTATACATGTATGTTAATGTTAGCCCCTGGAGAGCCATACTCAACAGCTAGCAGACACTTGGAAAGATAATTGGCATGCCTTCAATAGTAAAAAAACACGGGAATTGCTTTTGTATTCATTGCCTGCTATTTTGTTATTAGTTTGGGAAATGTTTTTCAAAAATGAAAATAAGTCATTCAACAGCAATGGCAAACGAAAATTGTCACATGAAAATGTTTTGCAACATTAACCTCTGTTAAACGTAAGGGTGGATAGGTTTTCACCATAACATCTTATGCTATTATTAGTCCTTGGATAGTCATGCTTAACAGCTGGTAGACTGGAATAGGATATGTCATATGACATCATATGCTACTTTTAGCTATTGGAGGGTCATAATTAAAAGCTGGTGGACAGGTAAAAATCTGCCATTATAAGCTTGAGCTCATTATATATATGCTATTTTTATGCTACAGAAAAGTGGCATATAGTAGTTGAACCTACTGTCAGTCTGTCCGTCCCCAAACACTGTTTCCAATCAATAATTTAAGAATGCTTGGCCCCAAGGACCACAAACTTGGTATGCTGGATGGTCATGACCATCATAGGAAACCTATTGTTTTTTAAGTCAAAGGTCAGTCGGTGAGACCTTGAGCTGAACAACGGTATCCAATCAATAACTTGAGAATGATAAGGTCCAGGGACCTCAAACTTGGTAGGCTGGTTGGTCATGACCAGCAGATGAACCCCATTGATTTTTAGTTCAGTGGGTCAAAGTTTAGGTCAGTGTGACAGCTAGCTGAAAAACTGTTTCCGTTCAATAACTTAAGAACCCTTTGGCCTAGAGACTTCAAATTTGGTAGGCTGGTTTTTCTTGACCCGCAAATGAACCCTACGGATATTTAGGTCAGTGGGTCATAGGTCGAGATCAGTGTGGCCTTGAGCTGAAAAAAATAGTTTCCAATCAATAATTTTAAATCGCTTGGACTCAGGAACCTCAATTTTAATAGTCTTGTTGGTCATAACCAGCAGATGAACCCTATCAATTTTGAGGTTAAAGGGGTCAAATGTCAAGGTCATGGTGACCTTGAGCTGAAAAACGTTAAATACTAATGGCAAACTGTTCGATAAAGCCCTAATACTATTAGTTATTGGTCAAATGAGGGCTTTCAGGGGCATTTGTCATGTTCCTGTAACTGCTCTTGTTAATTTTAGAAATCTAAATATGTAATAAATATCATATTGAAAGACCACACCAACAATATGTGGATTATCCTCTATTTATCCGTCATTTTAAAACATTCACATCCTCTTTATTGAAGAAAATGTTAGGAATGGGCAAGCATTCTGCCTTTGCACAACTCTGGTTGATATTATTATTGTTTAACAATAATAATTAAAAGTAAGGTCTTGTTTTAGTTTGACTACCAAACACATGCATCGATAGTCACATGACATTGATTCAATTTCGGCAATATCGTTACAGCACTGCAAGGGCGCCTGAAAAACTACTACAGAACAATGTGTCTAACCGTCCCTAATCCAGTGGTGCCAGAGGAACTTGGGCTTGACTGCTTATATGTGGATCCTGACATCAAAATCTTGAGGGAAACAACAGATCCCCACACTGGACTTGAGAATGTTCAAGATCAACCAAAGACTTCTAGCGTGTCACAATGCAGACAATTATTTTATACCAAAGACAATACATGTAGGCAGATTTACATAACGGGGGATGCTGGTTTAGGCAAAAGTATGTATTGCAAGCATTTAGTGGATTTGTGGTGCAAGGCTGACGGTGAAATTTTGACAAACACCGAGGACAGGATTTCCAAGTCTAGTGGTGCCGTTTTCTCCTTTTCGTATGACAGTAAAGAAGCAGAGAAGAAAATAGAGGAAGACAGGAGAATAATGTCAGAGTTCAAACTACTGTTTTATATAACTCTAAGAGAATCTCCGGACCAGTATCATGTAGCAGACATGATTGAGTCTCAAATTTTACAACAAGATGAAGAAATAAAACATCTCAAAGCATCTGTGCTGCTTAAGAAAGTGCCCTGTCTGGTGATTATTGACGGACTAGATGAGTGGGTGTGTCCCACGGACGCCAAAATTCCTCGTTTTGTTAAGCCTGGAATCCCAGGCAGGGATTGGTTGAACAAGAGTAATGTTTTCTTGACAACTACTAGACCTTGGAA
>JAULCE010101763.1:0-12579 GCA_032359355.1 Macoma nasuta | reverse complement strand
AGCTATGATATCTAAATGGCACTCAGCCCACAGTCACTACGACTAATAAAGTAAATGGCACTCAGCCCACAGTCACTAAGACTAAGTAAGTAAATGGCACTCAGCCAACAGTCACTAAGACTAAGTAAGTAAATGGCACTCAGCCAACAGTCACTATGACTAAGAAAGCACTAAGCTTTAAATGCATCAAGCAATACAATTAAAGCATACAGCTTTACATGCACATAGCAATATAAATAAAGCACACAGCTTTAAAGCACAAAACTATCTTTGTGAAGCACACAGCTAGGTAGGTTAGGCACCCAGCCTCCACCATAATGTTAGTAAAAACTAGATAGCACTCAGCTGAATAGTTGACGCCATCTCCAACTCGTCTACGCCTACGTCTACGACACAGGCCAACCCTCTAAGCTACTGGAGGCATACATGGTACTCGGAACTCGAGCCGTAAAGAAAGGGGCTCATGGCTGACCTCGCCCATACAAAAAGCCACCTAAAAATACAATTTACTGTTTTTGAGCCGACGGTCCAAAATGCAATGCAACTTAAATGCACCAAATAAACTGCATAGTATTCCAGAAATTGCAGTAGACCATATAAAATAAATAAAACTTACAGTCATCTATTGGCTCTCAGAGTCCATTTCCAATGTGGACAACATCACGTACCCCACCCAGCTACATTATTGATGTGTGTCCTCTGCTAACCGGTAATGAACTGACAACCAAATGCTCTGACCACACACAGATCTAAAAATAGCTACACCCTAGACTTGCTTGACCAGGTACCCGTGTTCACTCTACTGTGACCAATCTACTGAAGATACTGTGCTCACTCTACTGTGACAAATCTAGCCACTACCTGTACAGTAGATACTCAATACAACAAGCTAGCTGATACATGTACAGTCTAATCTACATTATCCTACTACTACACTGTAATTTAAAAGTACTTCCTCACAGCCTGTAATAAACACGACTACCCTCCCCCGACAACCACAACATCCGATGTGCTGACGATGGACATTATACTCGAAATTAACTAAATATTTACAAATTGTATGTATCGTTCTCTAGCTGACCGATGTATCAACACTCACGTTGTTTGATACATACGCATGGCATAAACTGTATCTGTTGATTTATAAATCATGCTTATGCCTTACCCTATGATGCACACATGTCTACGTTTCGTTTATTCATATGTGTTTTTTATTATTTCAAAACATTTGATCTGAAACTAAACAGACATTTTAAATTTGGCGCCAATAGCAAAGGTTATTTGCCAATTTTGGCAAGCTCGATCAAGTTACAAATTAGAAGACAAATCTAACAAAACATTAGAAGACAAATTCAAACTTTTAACAAGAGCGTGCCCAAATATACTTGAAAATTGATGTTTTACCTTAACTATTTGATTGCAACGTTAGCGAAGAAATAATAGTAACAAACTGATGCACGCGTCTTCAAAAATCACAGTGTGTCTGATTGGAATCTGAATAATTATGTATTCCGTATAAACTGAACTATGATCACTGCACGAACAATTATTAATTACAAATGGTGACGTATGGTCTCAATTTTCAAACTACACAATGGTGTACTGAACATATATAATAATTATGAAAATTTTGGAATCTTAATAATTATGTATTCCTTATAAACTGAACTACGATAACTGCACGAACAATATGTTAAGTACAAATGGTGACGTATGGGCCCACTGGGCCGAGTGAAATTTTCAAACTATGCAATGGTGTACTGAATATATATAATAACTATGACAATTGTGAAACATGACAGTCGTTAATACACATGTAATCACAATAAATAAATTACATAGTATTACGTACTGACTTAAACGCGTATAACTGTTTCCTAGTCCAGTGGTTGTCAAGTTCTTCTTATGTTGTTGAACACATTTAATCTGTTCATTGTATTGTAAGCACGATTGTAAAATATCAGCCAGAAATGCATTCAATTTTGTCTAATTAATAAAACAGATTATAATCTGAGCCGAGTAATGAATACTATCCAATGGTGAGAAATAGTTAAAACTTTCAAATGTGTACTAATAGGTGCCTAAAAAAGGTAGAATGCGCAATTCATATTCCGTAATTTGATATGATAAATGCTCATTTTCTGTTTGAGCACAACTGCTCAAATTATTCTCTACGGTTGCTTTTTGATAACGGATAAAGTTCAAAGTGTGTGAGAGACGATTTAAAACCCTACTACAATAATATGAGTGCGATACAACGCCGACACAAAAGCCGACGCCACTTACAACGATTTGAACATAGACAACAACAGTAACCCTCTACACTTTCACCAGAATGTAAATCACTTCATACGTTCTAGAGAATATTCTGTCAAAGGAAATAATTTGTTTTTAGTGGCATCAATTCGGCAAATTCAATGTTTGAATAAAAATACATGTAACAGTAAAGACCCTTCTGAACGTACGTATATTTGGGTATGTATATGAATATGTATTCACCTTTATACAAAAAATAAATAAATGCCTTCTTAATCTATATGCTGTTATTTTGTGCTGTGATTCAATAACGGGTAATATATAGAGTGTGACAGTCTTAAAGTTGGCCCTCAGATGTGGTTTTCGTTGATGTATTGGATCGCTCTGTGACACTGTTGCGTATTATGTTTTTGATAAAGAACCTGTAATTGTCATTTATTTTCGCAGTCTCTCATTGGAGCTGTCTCTCTAGCTATGAAAACGAATATACAATTCCAACTTTAGTTTACTTGCAAAATGTAGTCTTAAGCGTCTACATATGGTTGCAACGGTGATTTGATTTACTTGTAAACTATTTAGATCAAGATCAGACGCTGAATAATGCATATGTATTGTTATATTAGGATCAGACCATTGTGCTTGTCACTCTAATTGCATTTTAATACAAAAGCTACTATGAATATGACCGCGGACGACTATGCACACAAAGTTTGCCCCGCGTGCTATGGGTAAATGGAAGGGATAAATCTCAACGCTGTTGAGTCTGCAAATGTGAAAAATATTGTGGCTAGTTACTGTAGATACCGTGATAATGGAACATCCCCGCGGCTTCCTGTTTAGTCCACCACCTTTCCACTCTAGCAGCTCTAGTTTGACACCCGGGTAGCGCATTTAAAGCGAAAGATGCGTGGCATCGTAAGGGATGTCATCAACGCGTTTGGATATAATGTCAGTGTTGCTAAACAATGGAAGTGTCCTTTTCGAAATGGGACTTCCGTCATTTTAGAACGAAACGGGCGATATGTATAAAAGTAGAAAATAGATCATGCAAGATATGTCAAATACACCCTACAAGATCCACATCCAAAAGCTAACCTTGATAATTAAGTTAAAATGTCGTAAGAATGTAATGTACACGTCGCTAAAACAGCAATATGCTACTTCTACACCGACAGTTAATGATGAAATGCACCATCCTTATAAGTTAGTGTGTGTATGAGCGATGCTCCTGTATTGATACATTGCTATGAGGCTAAGACGTGGATAAACAACGCGTCATGGGTACAAGTGCTTGACACCGGGCACGATAATGTCCATGCGGTCTTTTCGAAAAAAGGGCTGGGTATCGCAACCAGTTCCCTTGTATATGAATCTGTCTCCTCCATTTATTCATGTCTAATATATAGAGAGATAGAAAATCAGTGCGCATTCTGCTAAGACATACACAGACACCTCCTTGGTCAGACATGGCAACAGCGCCTAGCTGTGACAATAGTTACATACTCAAGAATTAGACACCCGAGTCTTCAGCCAATTCAGCATCTGTCAGAAAAAGGTATATATTGGAAATTGACATTAAGGCTAAATATATTTTCCTCTATCAGCAAAGTCGAACAAAAGAAAACAGTTGAGACTACGCTTACATGTAGTTTTCATGCTGTAAAAATCATGAATCTGAATGATATATCACCTGTTTCGTAGTAGTGAACAAACTATTTTCTCCGAGTAGTGACATACAATGTTCTCTCTATTCAAACCTCATGGCAAAACGGATCCATTGTTTGTGATATTGCAAGGATAGGGAACGCACAGCGATGCTCTATTTTTTTCGTGTAAAGTTTATTTTCTTTATCTTGAACTATATTTTTAAAAAGTAAAAGCTGTGGTACATACGTCTTTTAACTGCTATTACATTTCAAAAGAAAATACATTTATGCGAAGTGCTTATCATACGTGTCAATATTCTGTATCGAGTGGTGTATGTGTACACTCTTAATATAGAATCATTACACTCCGATTAAAATTTATTAGTTTACAGTTTATCAATGGATGATTATTGCAGAGCCTGCTTATTTGAAAGCAATGGTGTCAATGTCTGTACCTACGTCATAGAGCCATCATTAATATCCAAAACTGCAATAATGCAAAAGATTATCTAAACTTAAAATTGTCAATACAAATCAAATCTTTGGAGCCAAAGAATTAAGTGTACAATACTCATATGACAAAATTTCACATGCCGATTTCATAAAAGAAGGGTAAAGTTTCACTTTAAAAAGTGGGCGTGGTCTAGTTAGCATATTATTTACATAAGTTTGGAAACTTTAAACTGTCATAACTTTTTTTATTTCTTATCCGTTTTTTCATACTTCTTTGACCGTTGAAATAATTGCAACAAACTCTATATTTCAATATCAACTTTTATTTTGGTGATGGTTTCCCTTTAAAGTTAATTAGCTGTTATTACACATTAACCTAGTTTCAAACAGTAACGTAGAGACAGTAGCTGTCGTATATGTTATTCGACTATGTTTTTACTAAGAAACCTTTTGGTGAAACCACATTTAGTTCGGTAAACGTTATAACCTCTAAATAAACTAGCATTTATCTGCTCAGTATTTCACACTCAAGACTTTCCCGTAAAAAGGCAATTGATGCTTCAACATTAAGGTATTATCCTTTCATGAAATGTAATGATTGTATTTATAATTTGTATTCATCTTTAGAGTATGGGACACTGGTCTAATTGTTTCAGCTGTTTTATTTGCTCGCGCAGACAATACAATGGAAAAAGGCTGTCAATATTTAGAAATTTCTTAAATCATTCATTAAGAAGCGCCTTATCTTCTCCAGCCCATTCGAAGAGAAAAACTTACATTTCTTACAATTGGTAAGTCTAAATTGCATTAGTTTAATGAGTTTAAACGTAAATGCCAAAACAATACTGTCAGAATCATATTGAAACACTAGATTATTGCACTGAAACATAAGATCTGAAATTATATAATAAAAAGCTTTGTGGCTCACGTATGCCACCACTTTATTTAAATTTATACGTGTGGATTGTTTTCGCAAAACAATATGAAAACATCGAAACAATATATACGATAAATATTGAATGAAAAAAACATTACAAGAATACACTCTATCTTTTGACAATACTCATATAATGCACACATACTTCTACATGAATGCCATACGCGGAATTCTCACTCAAAAAATAGAGAAAATCATTATTTCATACATGTAGTATCACTTCAGTCACGGCATCAATAACGTTTACAATGGTAATATTGTCACACCGACGTTCGGGTATCGAAGCGGTTGATCCGCGAAAGAGTTCTCACGTGAATGGCAGACATGTCACAAACTTTCTCTGAATCAAGTTGATATTGAATGATTTTGGAAATCGGATTAGGGTGTCAAGTCTCAAGTTGCTCCATTAATCACGTCAAAGCAATTAGAAAAAAAACAATATACTGAATAACCATAATGATTTTATTATTTCATTGTAAATATTCTCAACTCAAATCGATATTGCAAATGAAGCGATGTCCCATTTTAGACGCCGCTCTAGAAGGCGCCCTCCGACCAAGGACCTCACTTGTTTGTAACAAAACTGAGTCCGGATATAAGGGTTTCGGAACAGCCAAAGATTTTCTAATTATTTCTGTTATTATTTCGTTAAAATATTTTATTCAACACCAGTTATAACCGACAGTTTCAAACTTTGCACCGAAAAAGGTAAATCCCCAGACAACAAAATCCTACCTTGTATTCCAAAAGATGGAACGCTCCGTCAGAAGAAATCTGGCCAGGCTATAATCTAGTTCCACTGTCCTGGCCGTCGACATTTAGGGGTTTTACAATATACAAAGCTCGCTTAATAACAGTTTTTATCTAGACGATTTCAAGAAATTCTACCTCAAGAGAAAACGCGTGTCAGAACTGATATAAATTAATGCTTCCATATACCATTGCTCATAACATCGCTCTATCCTTTCTGTCAGAGGTTTTATTTGGATATGTAGATTTACATGAATTTCATTTTACAACAGAAACATTTAACACAGGAAAATGAGGGCCACATTTTTATACGTAAGTTCAAAAGAAATATACATTAATCAGTTGTTTTATTAAGTCATGATTTTTTATACAGTTTTGAATGCATTGGACCGTAATTACTCCTCGTTGACTTCACGGTATTCTTGTTACCATTAGCTGAGTTTATCATATACTCAAAATAACCAACCAGGGAGACTGAAAGTGTTGACTCTGACCAGACCATGATCTACTCTATTTGCATATGACATGCAGGCCGAAGACTTAGACTAAAGACAGTGTATGAAATACAAATTTAAAAAATGGTTAGCTTTTATTCGTTTATTTTGAATAAATTAGTGGTTATCTAAATGATTTAAGCGCCAGATAGACTATCAATGTTGTGAATGGGTATTCATAGATGCGCCGTATGTCGCCTCAGTAGCCGTTGAATTTTGGAAAAATTGTGGAAAATGATGCATTTACTCATCACGAGCAAACGCTCGATTTCCAACAATGTTTTCCAGACAATTTAAGTATGGCATAACCCTTAGGTCAATATATCCATTAACTTCATCATAATGTTTTAAGACCGGTTGAGTCTTTTTATCACTTTTGAGGTGATAAAGCAATTTGTTTAAGGAATATCATACCTTTTATTTATAACTGTTTAACTTTGATAATATTTAACAATTTGGTAAAGGTAAATCATACTTTTGTCGGGCAATTATAACGTTTGCTATTCATTGTTCTCCCGTTATTTCGAAGTAAAACACGTTCACTTGTTGACATCGATAAAGGAGGTAAATATCGAGTCTATCAATGAAACCATGCTCTAATTGTATTTTTTACTATAGACAATGAGCCTTACTGCATGCCAGGCAATATTTAGACATTACAGACATTTTACTTCTAGATTTTGGCTGGTTTGAATATGGTGAATGATAACGATTTAGATTTTATGTAAGAGACGAATTTCTGCCGACTACTGAGTGAGGCCTTACACTCAATACCATATGAATATAGTGTGCGGTAACATCTATACATGCGAGTGGTGACAATTTAACTCCTTCCCTGCTAATCACGAACCATAGTGGCATATGCAAACACGTTATATCCGGATGAGACGCCGAGTAACTCATGTCACTCGAAGGGCCTTTTTCTTGGAGCAATTTGGCATAAAAATCACACTGCACATGTTAAAACCATAACTTTTAATTGTAAGCATCATTGGTTAGCTAATGACTTTAACCGCGTGATTTAATGTAGCGTGGAATGTATTGGAATATAGGACATGACGCAGTATTTGTTAGAGAAGATCAATTTAATTAAAACAAAACAAACCATTTAAAAAAAGCTTTGAAACCCTTATAAAAATCACACATTTGAAGCTTCGACCTGGCTATATATTTACGGCTTCGAGATCATGAATTTCAACACTCTTAGTTTCGAAAATGAATACCGCTTAAGCCGGTGCTAGAGGGCGTGAGTACGGTTGCATCTTTATTTACTACTCATGAACAGACTCAATAAAGCCGAGTCTGCATTTTTCTTTATATGAATTGGTTGTTTTGCTTTTGAAGGGTCTTCTTTTTATAGAATTTATAATTTAAAATGTCCTAAGATTAGAAAAAATACATAAACACATATATATAATCTATTTCTACAGCATTGTCACACACTTGTTTTAAGTATCGTAATCTGTGACGCAGGTGGAATAGTTGAACAGATTGGACATTGGTGAAAGCTCTCGCTTAATGTCTTTACTTATACTTAGACTAAATAATTCTTCTCTGGTGAAATAAGACTCAATATGCAAAAACATGAGAGCTCCAATACACAATTATCTAACGTTAGACGTTTCAGACAGTGGTAGTATCAGTGTTAAACATATCGTTTTGAACATAACATATGTTCTTAGCATTTTCTCCATAGACGCGCTTTAAATCGGCTTCAATACTGATGACTATTCGAGACATTATAGTAAATGGAGCTTAAACTTGTAATGAGCACTTGCTTCATTTCCTATGATGATTCCAAAACAATTCAGAATTGGCACTTTTTTCAAGTTAAGAGTTGTTGTGGGTGATATCATTTTGTCTCCGATAAGCTTCAAACAATGCAGACAATGATAAGCAATCAGTTCTGAAACACAAAACACTGGTCTGTTTACAGTGTTACTAGACTGTTAGTATGGTTGGTTGTTTTGTATGTGATGTGTCCTGCAATGCCGTCTTTCCTACTATTTACATTTAACATTGAAATTAGAAAATAAAGGAACTGAAGCTATACACATATATGATTCACAACGTGTTTACAAGTTTTCTTTTTTCATCGCAATGCAAGTCCGATACTGTTTATATCATTTCCCTTCTTCAAGAGCTGTCTAGTTATAAACAATTTAAAAAGGTCTGTATGTGCGCATATATGACGTAAAGTGGCAATGATTGTCGCAATGTGTTTAAGTATCAATCGTAGGTGTGATATATTCTTTTGTACTATATAACTGCCCTTTTACCTAAGTCACCAATTGATTTACTTTATAAATCTTTTTTACCGAGATGGTCATTAACCGACGTCACCGGCACCCTTTGTTGACATTTAACAGGCTCGTTTGGAATACGGTAGATGTTTTATTTTGGCGCTTCAATCCTTAATGACCAAAATAAAATTCAACACTAGCCTTTTTGGCAAAAGTGGCCAAAATATATCGACGCCAAAATATCCCAATTTACGGTATAAACAACAAAATCCTAACTAACATTTATCGTATACATTGCACTAGAAATTGTTTTAACAAACAAAATAAAATAACGATTGTCTTCTAAATGATATAATCAATCTTTAAACCATATTTCGAGTGTTGGTACTTGTTCAATACTCAATCACAAAAACTATGTAGAGCAATGAGGACCCTGGTCAGAGGGACTCCGATGGAGCCCTCTGAGCTGGTCTTCATTGTCTAAAAAGTAAGCGAAGAGTGCAGACTCCGATCAGAGAATCTCGCCCGAGTCCTCTGATCTGGTTATGCACCGTTATATTTACAAGTATGCACTTAGCATACACTTTAAAACTAATAAAATATAACAAATTCTAAGAGGTGAAACTAAATCTAGCATAAAGTGTAAATAAATAAAGTATTTCTTTATTTACATGCAATGCAATCAGGTTTGTGGAAACAATCGGACACAACCAGAAGTCATCACTCTGAATCAGCCAGTAAATGTTAGAGATAGATCTACTTATTTATAATGAATGCCCTTAACAAAAGAATACTTTAAAAACAAGTTAACTAATATACGTACATTTATTTTATATTTTGTAAATTAACTTCCTAATCAAAGTGATTCAAATCTTACCGAATGTAATTCTTCTGGCTAGCTGCATCTATTTAAGCATTTACAAAAATAATGATTGATTCAACGGAAAACGAAGTGACGTCAAAATGATAATGACACCGGGCGCCGTAACGTTACGTCGCGCCGTTTTAAGCTGAGCAACGTGACGTCAACAACTAAATACGCAGGGCGACCTACAGTAACATCGCGCCATTATAGGCTGAGCGATGCTACGTCAAGACGGACTGGTAAACCGTGTATATCTACAATAACAGACTTATCTGTTCTTACAGTACTTATAAATTCTAAAGGTTTCAAATATCTTATAGGTCCTATTCTGATTTTGTTTTCAATCCAGTTTATTTAGTATAAAGTTCTATGGGTACAATAAGTAGCACTCATAACAAAGAGGGTTACGTTAAACCCTCATCCTACCACAACAAACTCTAGTATGCTGAACTTCTTATAACCTTGTTCGATCCACTTGAAATTAGATGAAACTATTACATGTATGTGAATGTCAAACAGCCTGGATTCTGATCAGACGCCGATTGACTCGGCTTATTCGGCGTCTATTCTTGGTTGACGCAGGTTGACATTATTAATATGGTCGCGATTGTCAGGATAAGGGTTCATTAAAATTAATATGCCTATCAATTAATATCGCGTTACGACCCATGTTTACGCTGATATTAATTTGTCACGCCAATGCATTAGCTTTAGGTTTCATATGATTTTATATTTATTGGATTCATAGTGATACCATTAAAGGTATCGAATTCCAAATGTGGTACTGACGTAGGATAGCATAGTTATACTTAAGTAGACATACAGATTTTCAAAAAGAATGTATGGTCAATTTGGCAAATTATTATATGTGTGTATCGCGAGCGATACTAATAAACTTTCTCAATCTGGAGTCGACGCCAATGTCACCTAAAACCAGGGCAAATAGTACAGTATCTGATCAAACGCCGACACGCAATTAAATCCCTTGCTAAGAATTGTCTACATATCGTTATTCATATCTTATATGTACTACGTCAAAACTCTTGCTCTGAAACTACAACAGACATTTTGAATTTGGCGCCGAAATCGAAGGTAATTTTGGCAAGCTCAATTCAGTTACACTTTAGAAGACAAATTCTAACGCTTTACAAGCGCATGCACAAGAACGCTTGGAGATTGATTGCTTTAGCATAACTAATGGATACTCTGTTTTCAACGTTAGCGAAGACATCAAAGTAACAAACAAGCACACGCGCTAATTTGTCTGATTGGAATTCAAATACATGTATGTACATGTAAAACGTA
The DNA here is from genome assembly GCA_032359355.1 of Macoma nasuta. Taxonomy (NCBI): domain Eukaryota; kingdom Metazoa; phylum Mollusca; class Bivalvia; order Cardiida; family Tellinidae; genus Macoma; species Macoma nasuta. The sequence goes on along the minus strand of JAULCE010101763.1, from coordinate 1,630 downwards.
TATACTGAAATGTTATAACTGAACGAACACTTATTGTGTTCATATAAATAGTGACGTATAGGCTCACTGGACCGGGGGTAAATTTCAAATTACACAATGCTGTACATAATGTTTACTATGAAAATTGTGAAATATGTTTAACGTAAATGCACATGATACCACAAATAATAAGTTACCTACGTACTAACTTATTTAAATAGGAATAATTGTTTCCTAATCTAGAATTTATCAAGTCTTTCTAATACTGTTAAATAAACTGAGCCGAGTAATGTATACCCTCCACTATTAAATGAAGAGCTATAGTTAAAACTTTCAAATGTGTTTAATTAGGACCTTATCAAAGATAGAATGCGCATTGTAAATTCCATAAATCAATATGATAAATGTTCATTTTCTGTTATAGCATAAGTGTTTATTTCATGTGCGGTTGCTTTAAGATTACGGATAAAGTTCAAGGTTGGTAAGTGACGCTGTAAATATAACTACAATAGTATGAGTGGAAAACGACGTCGACACTAAAGCCGAAGCTATTTACAACGACGGCGACATGAATAGTTAGAAAATAGATAACAACATTAATTCTATACCGATGCTATACGTCCAATCGTGGACGCTCTTTTGAACCACATGGCCGTACAATAAATTTCCGTATTGGGACGCACGCGCGTACAAAAATCCCATTTTCTTTTCCATATTGTACGATTCACATGTACCAAGTTAAACCTATGATAAAGACCGAAAATTATGAAAAGGTTCCTAATGAAAATCCGAATCGACGAGCAATGTGTTGCTTAGTCATACTAAAAATAATGAAAATCCTGTTTTTTTGTAAAAGAAAATGGTCTTAAGACCACTTCTATCAGATAGAAAATTGTCTAACTAAGAAAATGAGGGGTCACAAGTGGGTATTTAATTATCATGCTAGTTCTGACTTCATAACTCTAACACGTACAGGGTGTATTTCTTGTTGCAGTCGCTGTTTGATCATTTTGATCGAAAACATACATCTGTTGAATATTGGCACAAAACTAGTACCATGAGATAGAAAATGACCTAAGAAAACGAATGGTCACACTATGACTTTTAACCTAATTGAAACATCAAACTGAGTATTTATAAAGGTTGGTCTTCCCTTAACTTATAAAAAAAGTCCTAAGGTGAAAGTTTTGTGAATACCACTTAAAAAATTTCAAAAAGTTTAAGGTGAAAAATGGTCAAATCTAAGGGAAATATTTCTCTAAGGAGCTTTGTGAATACGGGCCTAGAGTAATAAAGCCCTTATTAATGCATATTATCACTTCAAATGCCAGCAAGAAAGCGAAATCATGGACACTAGACATAACATCTACACTAAATTTCATTTAGTATAAAAGGTTTTCCTTGTCCATAGGAAATTGATATTGAAAGTGTTATTTATAATTTTTGTTATTTGTTATCCCGAAGATAAAAAGTATGCAAAAAAGGCTGATCTGGTAATCTGATAATATTTATAGGTATAGAATAAAAAGGTCATTTAACGTTATTCTGTACAATACGGACATTTATATTTGGACTCGTACACAGCTTGGAAAGTCATATTGGACACGCCGCTAGGCGAGTCCAATATGACTTTCCAAGCTGTGTACGAGTC
>JAULCE010101652.1:0-12580 GCA_032359355.1 Macoma nasuta | reverse complement strand
CAGATCAAGCCCAACATTTTGTTGGGCTTGATCTGGATCCAAACTGTTTGCATAGGCTATACCTGGGCAGATAAATCCGCCGCTGGCGTGCAAAGAGTTAATGTATAGGAGAAAGTCACAAACAATCTCACCTACTAACCTCGACTGTGTCACTATACAGTTACCCAATTAAGAAGGACAATATCAGTAATCACTCTTGAAATCTGTACACACTAATAACAATTCTATTCCAATGAAATATATCATCGAGTGCATTGTTTTGGTGACTGCCCTGTTTCGGTTACCTTACATTTCATGTGCAGTAAAACAATACATGTTGTCAAATTGCATCATCAGTGTTTTTTTTATTATTAAATAAAACATGTCAGAGACCAACTGTCAAATTTATAAAGAAAGTAATTGCTTAAAACAGATACTTTATTGGAATTAAAAGTCAACATCTTTAAAACTGCTAATTTTCTTATGACTTTTTTTCCCATATCGGAAATTTCATTACACTAACAAGTGAAGTAGAATTTCTTAAAATGATGTGATTGGATAAACCCCAACTGGTCTGTTCTAACTTTTTGTGTAGTTTACAAATGTCAAGGCCAAAAGTTTACGCAAGAGGCTTGTTCACAAAGTACCCATTTTCTTATAGGTTTTCTGCCATATTTTGCATTCATTTGCTTAGGTATACCTGTGATTGCAGTGTTTTAATGTACTTTTTCCTGATAAAAATAATGAAAGCATCATAATGTTACAGAATGCATTCACAAAACAGCAATAAAATGCTTCCAACAGTCCCATTCTGGGACAACCCATACATTTTAAAGAGCAGCAATAAATAATGGGTTTTCAAAATACATTTTGCACTAGAGACATCTTACAATGCATTTTCGAAAGATAAACAACCCATTAATACTTACAGAAGTGTGTCAATATATCACATAATTTAATTAATTAATAAGTTTAATGCTTGTTTGTAATTAATCTAACCCTTTTTAATTGTTTGAAAGACCCTTGCTCTCAGAGTCACCGAAACAGGTGACGTCATCAATCTTGATGAAGTTGTATAATGGCGGTGGAAAAAATATTAAAAAATGTTTTTGCAAAACTAGCTGCCTTCACAAAACAGACAGTGGATGAAAAATGATCAATTAAGAACATTAGAACAGTTATATAAGCACATAATATTTAAGGGTCACCGAAACAATAATCGCTAAACAGACACCAGTGCTGTGCGGACACCAGAAGAGGCAGGCTATCAATTGATTATTCTGTAAACCCAAATTTTACCACTAGGACTTAGGCTCCGGTAGAGGCTCCGGCAAAAAATACACTAAATATAACAATGGCTACTAGATCCAGCCAGGTTAATGATTACAGGATTGTGCCTCACACAGCACAGGTGTATGTTTAGCGATTACCTCACCGAAACTAAGTAGTCCACCCTCCTTTTCATTAAATACTTTCCATGTGGATAGGTCTACAAACAGCATATTAGGTCATGTGTTAATAGTAAGATCATGCACTTCCCCAATTCCAACTGTGATTTACAATTTAAAGCAAACATATTAACTTGCAGAACTGCAGTATCAATATCAAGGTCACTTCACACTCAGTCTTAGTCTTTTAGAGGCTAAGAGAATTGGGTAAATATTAATATTCATATATATGAGACAAATGAAATGTTCAGCATACAACATTTCTAGAAAGGGACAATTGCCAAGTTAGGTCACTATTACATAATTCAAAACACCAGAAATAAAAAAAGATATTCAGCAGTAAAATTATTTGAAGCTGTGAATGTATGAATTGCTGTGTGTTGCAATGAATGTTATGTTGTATAACTAACAATATCGAGAAAGGTCAATGGAAAGTCTTAAACCCGGGACACAGAACTTGGGACCCGAGAAGAAGAAAATAGGCAGCCAATACATGCAACAATTGGTCTCTAGTGGAATTATTCTTATGAAATGAAAACAATTATTTTATGACGTTAATCCTTTACAAAGGCAAATAAATATTTGTGAATGTATTCAGTCACCAACTGGACATAATCACCGAATTTAAGTCCGGTTCTGTCTTATACCACCACAAAGGGGTATGCATTGATGATATTTTCTCTGTAAGATACTAAGCATTTCCTTAATTGCGCTTATAAATTCTGTTGCGGCTCATTTTCAACAACAACCGCGGCACACGAGGTAAGATGAAAATCGCCAAGTTCCCGACCCAATATTTCCACATGTATTAATAAGTTGAAGTGTTACACTGACATGTGTCAGTCAATCTATGTCCAAACTTCAATTTTGAATCGAGGCGCTGTCCATCTAATGCTTTATTACGAGAAAATCGGCCGATAAATATTGACCTAGATTGCTTAAATGAGTACATGCCATGGCTAAAGGTACTATAGCGTGTTTCACTACAGTGCATAATAAACAGGCTATGTCTCTGATTAATACAGCTTAAAATCATGTCAATTTCCCTAGTTCATAGAGTTGTAAGCCAGTCAGGGCCATTAGCCAATGAAAACGATGTTTTTTAAGGAATTGAGCTTCACACAACTATTTCTGGTACTTTCTCATTGGTGGGAAATGTAGGTCAAAAGTGATCTCATACAGCTACCACTGAAAAACGGTCTATCTATCATCTAATTAGGTCAGCTCAGGCAGATATTTAGTCCTTGTTACCTGCTGCTAAAAAGTATTGTCTGCTTAAACTTGTCTCTATAATTATTCAACATCTTCCAAATTGTGTTAAAATTTGGAACAAATATTAGCCGTGTGTCAAACAGCTTCGATCAGCACAAGAACTGTTTGAAATTGTGAATGAATCTGTTATGTAGTTCCACTTATATAAGGGAAAAGCAAGTTTACCAGATTGTGAACCGAATCTGTTATGTAGTTCCACTTATATAAGGGAAAAGCAAGTTTACCAGATTGTGAACCGAGTCACAGACCCTAGCTGTCTAAAAATTGTGAAGAACCGTTGGTAATTGTAAATGGGTCCGTTTACCAGTACCACATATATATAAAAGGAAAAACATCACTGTAATTAATTGGTTTATTCAATTAAATTCCAATCATTATTCTAATCATTTGTTATGAATAATAGCTCAATTGTCCCAGCAACCAAACTGTGGGCTCTCGTCGTAATATTTTGGTTAATTTTAATGTTATTCATAAAAAACTTGAGTTCTTTTTCTCATTTTATAATTTTTTTCAGCTGGTAGATAATTTTAGATAGGATTATATCTACTCTCTTTAATGACCCTTCCAGGATATATCAAGATAATTATTATAGGTGTTATAGATCCACATTGAACTAGGATGATATCCAACAACAAAAAATAGATGAATACCTGTTCAAGATCATTAAAACTATATTTCATTCAATAACAATCCGGTTGAAAATCTTGCTTGAATAGAAACATTTATCTTATTTGATCAATATGATAAAATGTAAGTAAATCCAACTCTGACACTTCTAAAATCTTAAATTAGTGTATACGCCGATATACTCCAGTATGAAGAAATTTCAAATGATATTCTCTTCTATTCCTCACTACACTGTAGGATTGAACTAGTCCAACTAATTTTTGTGCTCATCTACTTTCGGTTTTGGCAAGAGAGAATTTGACCGAATTTCACATTCATGCGCGAGGTGCGTGATTCTAAACATAGATGTGGGAAACTCATCTATTAATAGATGACTAGCACCGTTATTATAATGAATATTATAATATCCTACTGGTCGTGAATTTCGTTTCACCTACACTAAAAAATTCAAACAAAAACTGTTTCGAAAAAAATGAAATAGATCTAGCTTCATGTTGCAGACTGCCTTTCCAACTTAGCAGACCCGGAAACTGTTTGGCCATACCCGCTCCCAAATCTTTTAAACACGAAACACAGTCTACTTCTTGTCTTGAATAGTCACACAATCAAGATTTACAACTATATTACACAAATGCATGACTTTAACCCAGTATCCACTATCCAGTTTAGACTCAACTCACCAATAATGATATTTTTCTACAGGATAACTACCGGAAGTTTCAAGCGGTGTGACTAAAGTACGGGCCCTAAAGTACGCAAAGTAGATTCCCAGCGCAACGAGCTCAAAGAAGATGAAATCTCTGGCGAAAATGGGAATCAAATAGTTATTAGGATCAAGATACACATTTCATCGTATTGAAAATGGTGGGAAATGCTCCAAATATGATATTCTCATTGAAAAGAATGAAACCAAAATAAGAAAAATGTGTACTTGACAGGATTTACGGTGTTCAAAGTCGCATTCTTCGCGACCGTCAACAGACATATGATATATTTAGCAGAGTTGCTAGCCTACGATGTTATTACACTTACAATGACCTCTTTTACTTATTTACGAATTATGGTTAATTTTAATTCTTTGATTCTTTGATTCTAAGTCCTCTGGACTGTATTGGGCACAAAGTGTATTCTAAGTGTTTTCTCAAAGTGTATATATACCAAAGTGTTACAAACAACAAAACATTTTATTGAGAAATTGTTACAATTTAAATATCAAATCTGCTTGTTTTGGCAATGAACTTTGCTAAGAGTTCAAAGCAGGTTTTGATATCTAATGTGGGGGTATCATTTTGTTCAGTTTTCTGGTCAGTATGTAAAACAGTCTCTGTGGTGAGGTCAAGGGAGCCTGTTAGTTTCCAGAGTTCTTTCCTCAAATGCTCTCTGGCATCTACATAATTTCTGCATTCTAAAAGAAAATGCTCCACTGTCTCAACCTCACCACAGGAACATTTGTTGGACTCTGAGACTCCAATGGCATGGGTGTATCCTTTTAATCTGCTATACCCAAGACGAAGTTCACTTATTTTCTTTCCTGATGTCTTGTCTGGGTAATCCAATGGGATTTTTGTGTCCACCCTAGATTTGAGTTTAAAAAAATGTCGTCCTCTTTCGGAGCTGTCCCACTGATGCTGCCATTTAGCAACACCGGTTTTATGTGCTGCTTGTTTTATGTCATCAAACGTTGTCACTGATGTAGAAGGGTCTAGTTCAGCTGCTGCTGTTGCTGCTTCTTTAGCCAGCAAGTCTGCAATTTCATTCCCTTCAATGTTTGCATGACCAGGTGTCCACTCAATTTTGGTTTCAACTCCTCTATCTTGTAGGTCTTTGATGGCAACCATTGTGTCCTTCACTGTTTGTTTATAATTTGTAGATTCCCAACCCAGCGTCAGAATACCAACTGCAGACTGACTATCAGACATTATCAGACAATTTGTAAGGCCAGGTGTCTTGGGCAAGTTTAACATGATATACTGTAATGTCATCAAAATAGCCACTAATTCACCTAGCAAGATGCTACCCATGTTAGAGACTGGCTTTGTCAGTTTCACCGGATTTCTTTCATGGGGAAAAAACAAACAAGAACCAGCTCCACAAGCTTGTTTGTGAATGTGTCAAAATTGTAAACACCGGGTCGGCACCGGCGGACCAAAGAAAGCGTGGATGACAACCAACATAACAGTAACATCTGGATATCATTGGAAAGGATGAAATAAATATGATGGTGCAGTGTGTCTTTTCTACTGTTTTATGTATTACTCATTACCAAATCATACTCTTCATCATCATCGCACATAAATTCGTCGTCCGACATTTTGCTAACTTCGATTGCGCATGCCCAGCTTCGCATCCGATCCAAGTCGTCTGAAAGCTTTATTACAAGCCGCTTTCTCTATAAGCGCCTTCTTACCTCAGATTGACCAAATTTGACAGATTTCTAGTGGCTCAAAAAAGCAACATGGTAAAAAATTCAATTTCACCTGATTTTATTGCCGAATAGCCCAAACCATACACATATTTCTTGATAATGGTTATTGATTAAGACATAAAATACAAGATTGATCAGCTCGTATTGGTGTTAACAGGATGTCAATGCTAAAACGAGGTGATCTATTTCTGGCTTGTTTTAGTGAAATTATTTCATGAACGTTCCATATCGATGACATTGAGAAAACTACAGTAAATGTTTAAGGTAATAAAGACAAAAATGTGTGACGTAAAAGGCTGAACAATAACGGTGACAAAACAGACTGGTATACTGAGAATTTCTCAAGGTTTTATATATTATAATATTGATTTCAACTAGCTTGGACAGGCCTATGATTAAAATTTCGATTGTATAGGCTACAGAGTTACATACAGTCTATCGGATGATCCTTGAACTGGTCTGGTAAAAAATTGACAGTTCAGACTTTTATCGTCTAGAGGGTCGGACTGACTGTCTGGTATTTATTGGAAGGGATTTTTACGATTTTTCAAGTTTCATGGTACTATGGACTTGCATAGAATAGATAAGGAATAGATAAGCAACAGGCTTTATCCACTGCATGTCTTAAGTAAAATCCCCGAATAACTACAGAGAGGAATTTTGAAATCCTAAGGGTTTTAAATGAGGACAGGTTGCGTGTTGAAAAGGGAATATTTGAAGTCCTTAGTGTGTTTTAAGTTGCTCAATATTGGTCATTATTCCCTTTTACAACAGATAAGCCTCCTAAATAGAGTTTTCAGGGGTATTGTATATAGTTATTTATAGGCACTTGCGACATACTGGATAGTCACTTGATTGAGACGCTTGAAGGCCCATTTATCTGCAGCAAAATTTCATTGAAAGCGCCATACGACCGCGCTATGATTGGGCGGATATTTCGCCTATAAGCCTATAATTGCTTGTCTATTCTATATGACGGTACCATGGTACATTCTTATTCATGTCCCCATCAGACCTAGCTACTTAAAGCAAGCTTTTAAATATTTTCAATGTTTAAGAGTCAATAACATTTGCACAAATGAGGAGCAGAAATATTTTAGCCACATGCATGGACTGGTCTAATACATGAACCTTGACTAAATCATTAAAATGATTCTGAGGGATCAAACAGGGGGTAACATATATTCTAATATGTCGACTGAATGACTGAGTCAATTAGTCCTATTCTCAGTTTCTATAAATAAAAGACAGCTTAGCAAGAGATTTATGAAAAGAAACTAGATGCTCAAAGGAAAGATTAGTGCCCATCATTTCGTAGTGGGGCCATTATATGTTATAGTCATTGGACTGTGGATACTGTAGAGAGCGTCAAAGTCCTCTGCATCAATATGCTAGAAGTCAAGACAGTGTGATGATTTAACATCTGCTATCAATTTACTAACTCTTGGAATTTGACTAGGTTGGAATTTACCAAAACTGAAAGTAGCTCAAAATTTCCTGAATTTTGTGGAGTCCAAAATGACAGGTCTGGAAAGTAATTTTCATTTGTATAGATAATACGTATTGTCGGTTCATTAAAACCTACTTGTCTTGTGTTCTTCTTAAACCATGTGTGTTCCATTTTTGAAACGGCTCATACATGGTATTAGAAAAAAAACGACGATATATGGTGCTTATTTCAAATTCGTAAATACTTATTTCTCAGTTGAAATAAAGGTGATAGGCAAGATATGCATTGAAAATAAACCCAGTTATGCTTGGTAAAGATCTTTTACGCAATATAGCCCAATACACTTTATTCAGCAGCCCATATTGGTAGATGAGGGTGGGAGTTAAAATGGGGACAATGTGTTATTGAAATAAGGTAGAATTTGTGGTTGTTTAATGACATACAAAAATAATTGTATTGATATGTCACCCATTGTCAAACTTTTCAGCGTCTTATTTTACGGCAAAATTATTCTTGCCAGATAGAATGCAGATGTTTTGTTTTTATATGCCCATCTTACACATTAGAAATGATTTGTTATAGGAACACAGCTAGGTTAAGTCTGTAAAAGTAGTACTTTATTTAGCGTGAACAATCTTATCTCTTTTTATCACCAAACTTTGTCCAACTAATAATTTGCATCTTTAAAATGCAACTTAAATTTTATGCTCCCATGGCACTCTCGATGCAGAATTTTCAAATAAACTGTTCCAAGTATTAAATATAACCAGTTTATATTAACATCTTGAGGTTATTCTCCCCTTTGAATTAAAATATGACAAAATGGGCTGACTCCTGATCAGAGGGTTCCTGGGTCTTCAGTATTTGCAAGGTACATATAAACACTATAAATTTTTATTTGCTTGGGATTAATAACACAATTGTGAAGGATTTGATGTTAAGTAATTGTTCTTATGTAAATTTTCAGGCGGATTTCTTGAAAGAATTGCCCTCGTATGATGAAAACAACTTCACCAGATTTAATGCTGATTCAAGCATGAAGTCAACTGTAAGTATACATGAGTGTTGCTGTGTTAATCAAGGTTTTTGACATTGCAAATAGTGCAGGTTCAATTTTTAACCACTCAAATCACTAATGAATTCATGCCTTGACTGACTACCTTTAATGTGTATTGCACTTTATCTAAGAACAAAATCTCTTAATGGAAGTTAGCCCTTTACTCCACAAATTAGTTTTAGACTTTTCCACAAGGAATTAATCTTATAAAAAAAATTGAAATCCTGGCAAAAGAAAAATGCCAGTTTTCAATCATATTGAACGCATTGTAGGAAATGGAGCATTTGCTCATGTCAAATGCTCCATTTCTTACATAGCCTTCAATAGCCATCAGTTAAAGAGACGCTATTAAACAGTGCTTCGTTGGAGTAAAGGGTAAATGAAATACTATATCTCAGATGACTCCAACTTATACTTTCTCAAGACTTAAATTATAGTCCATGCTGTCTTTAGAAAGCCAATAGCATAAAACAGAGACAAAATATTGTGTAGAAATGGTATGATTTATAAATGAAGACATAATGAAGTAGTCAAACCTGTATTGAGCAGCCACTCAAAAACAAGGCATTTTTGGTATTTTAAGACAGATTGTCACTTGATGCACAACTGAAGTAATGCATAAAGCTCTTAAACGAACTCTCTGCATTACTTTCATTTTGCATCAAGTGACCACCTGTCATTCATAGTCACTATGATATTTAATTTGGTGGCCGCTCGAGACAGGATTGACTGTACTTGTATTATTGTATGAAAACTACAAACTTTGAGGAAAGTAAACAGATAGAATTGAATGTGATTATTATGTCAGCTTTTATGTATTACTTCTTTTTCCACAGGTTAAGAGACCATCTGTGTATATATGTACTAAAGATCATCCATCAGAACAAGGTAACTCATTTAGTCATTACATTCGGAAGTACATAAATTGGTAGTTCAGAAGTACCAGAAATTGTGAAGGGGGCCTCGGAGCTCCTTGGCCGAGTGGTTATAGTCTCAGACTTGCAATCACTTGGCCCTTCACTTCTGTGGGTTCGATCCTCGCCAGAGGTAAAAATCTTTATGTGAGAAAGCCTTTCGGCTGGCTTGTGGTAGGTCAGACTAGTCAGTGGACCCAGATATCCATCTATGCAACTCAGAAGGGTTTCTGGCATTTTCCTCCAAGGGTAATTAGCATCTATAGCATAGCCAAATGACTCAAATACTGTCAAAGAGACGTAACCCCCTCCCACAAAGCAACAAACATATATTGGTGTTTGTCTGGTCCAGTGATATCAAAATGTATGACCTTCATATTGATCTGGATCCAAGCTGTTTGACACTCGGACAATAGGTTAACCAAATTTGACATAAGTCTGAATATATTTAAGAATTAATCAGACTGTATTTTTAGCAGACAGCAATAATGTCTGAATAAACAGTCTGAGATGCGGAACCACATGTTGTGTACCTGATCTATAGCGGAACCACATGTTGTGTACCTGATCTAGTTATAAACTGCAAATATAATTTACTCGTCACAAAATCTGCTACTTATGTGCAAATACTTTGCAAATGATTTTGACTTGGTTTGAGTGAATCTGGCTTGCACTGGATGTAATTTTTCCTATGTTTTACAATTTTATATGGTAGTACAATAATGCATTTTGCCATGGATATCAGATACATGTAGCCATAGAAGGAAAAATCAAAGGTAATTCTTGGACAAAAATTGTATTAAAAAATCAATTTATTTATCTGATTTTTATTACAGTTATAACAACAGAGAAGACCAACATATTACTGCGATACTTACATCAACAGTGGGATAGAAAAGTAAGTAATTTGGTGAAATTTTTAATACTTATTTTCAGCAAGTATGCACGCTATTGCTATGAAATTTTTCAAACATTTAGGGTCATTAAATAACTTTTTATGACAATGGCTATAACTCTAGACTTTTGAGTTCTGAATTTTGACCGAATTATGCTCCATTTTGAACTTTTAAAATTATATTTGAGTTTTACTTCCTCATGTATTACAGTAATCAATTGCACAATATAATTTTATCTGGAGTCTTTAGCAGTATAGTTGAAGACCTTTGAGTTAAATTTAGTGGAAATAATGGATCATTTTTCTGGGTAACACAAAATTGACTTTAGAGCTGTTCTATTGACAAAGTACTTATTTAGAGCAAATGCTCCATTTCCGCCAATGTTTTTAATGCTACATAGGTGTCAAAAGCTAGGACTGTCTTGAGGAGAAGATTCATATGAGGGGTCACAGTATAGAGCTTGTTAGAGAAATTCAAGAATTAAGTTTCACCCTTTACCACATACTGACATAGATACCTCTTCTGATGCCTTTAGAGCATATTACCTTTGTAAGCATTGTGGGGAAATTGAGTACTTTATAGTTATGAGCAGCTGCTCCATTTCCCCTGATGTTCACAAAACTGTTCAAATTTTGCACCTCTTTTCTCCTAGATATTTGTTTCCTTTTCATTATATGCTTTCAATATGGATTTGTCTAAAAATAACATATAGGGTAATGAGTGAATTTGCATATTTTCCTCCAGAATTGTACAAAGCGAGATTCTACGAAGGCCAATCTAGAAACAACAGATGGTGTGTCACCTGTGAAAATGCCTAGACTGTCTCACGACGAATCAACGTAGTGTCCAAAACATGGTTTTAGTATCTGCAAATTAGGACATAAATGCATGGATAGTGGAACAGCGGACATGTGGCTGAAAAGAATCACAAAGGCCTTAGAGGTCGGGCATCATTTGTAAATATACGTATACACGGCCATCATGTATCTTATCATCGTGGTTCATGCATGTAGGAAGGATCCTGATATCTAAGGCGAGATTGTGAAAGAGCAAAAGGTGTTGTACTAGATTGTGCTATTTCAGTAGTGATGCATAAAGTGATACAATTCAACGGACAGAAAGTCAAATCTGTATAAATGTACCATTCCCAGAAAAAGTATTTGTGGTATTTGAGACTGGTGTCTGATTAACTTTTTACTTCATGTATTGGGCCGCTGGCTGGGAAAAGGCCCTTTACAGCATTGTAAACTGTGTAGACCCAGGTCAGACGTAGAGACTTCCGATTAGGGCCTGCGTTGTTTGCAACTGTTTATGACATTTCTATATTCACATTCAACTCTGTAAACAGTGCAGACCACGATCGGACACCGCATTTACAACAAGGCGTCGGATCAGGGTCTACACAGTTTACAGTGCCGTAAGGGCCCTTTTCCCAGCCTTGGGCCCAAATTATATGCTTTTTGCAAACAGTGTAGATCCAAATCAGACAGCTCCTTAAGGAGCTGTCTAATCAGGGTCTGCACTGTTTGTCTGTAGGTTTTGTTTGGTAAGTCTACCCTATCTACCATGGAAAGGAATGGTATTAGCCAAATGTCTACCCTCTCTACCATGGAAAGGAATGGTATTAGCCACATGCTTATTAGAACAAAACATCACAAATAGGTGGAGTTTAACCCTTTCATCGCTAAATTTAAATATGTCGGCTGTAACTCGGTTTGGATCAAATATTCTAACAAAATAAATGACAGAAATAATCAAATGAAATTTAGAATTTCCGAAATCCTAGTTTTCGGAATAAATTTTGTTGCAAAAAAAGTGAAGTCCCCGATCAGATGCCGCCTTCTAAGGTTGCGTTAGATCTGGGACTTCATTTTTTTGCAATGTCGACTTCAATCGCCTATGGCGGTGAAAGGGTTAACATAAATATTCATGGAATCAAAGGTTAATGCAAGATGGAAGTCATGCAGAAAGTTTCCTTAGAGCTCTCTGTCTTTCATATCCTTATACTTGTGTAAATCACCTGTCTGTAGTAGTTGCAATGTATCCAGATTGAGTGGTTCCTTCATACAGATTTGACAGTATTATGTCGTCTTACCTCAATGTTTCATAAAACCCTTAACTCCACAGAAGCATTTTTGGTGCCTCTTTAGCTGATACCTATTGAAATATTGTTGGAAATGGAACATTAGCTCATAACGAGTAAAATTAATGTTCCAAATTTCAAACTATGTTTTAAAAACAATTAAAAATGGCATTTTCCTTTTGCCTAATAATGCATCCATTTGATCATATTCTTTATATGTGGATAAATCTAAAATAAGCATATGGAGTTATTGGTTAACTGCTCAAACTGAGATTTTGCTCAAGCTCAGTTTGAGAAGTAAAGCAGGGCTGGAAAATTCCAGCCGTCCCGTTGTCCTACAAGCAAAAAATCCAGTCAGGACAAGTGACATTGCCTTCTTTGTCTATATGCAGGACGAGTGGAATTTCAATTCAGTCTATATGCAGGACG
>JAULCE010101541.1:0-12583 GCA_032359355.1 Macoma nasuta | reverse complement strand
ATGGCACATACGTCTTTTTAGAACGAGGCCGTCGTTCCGTTGTATTCAACCAGATCACGCATCAGATACATCATGACGACATGCATTCAGCGCGTGCTTTCGCTGCCAGTATGCCAGAATGTGCATGTCATTTCATGATAGTACATAGGTAACCGTGCCAATGATAGGTGGGTTCTCCAACCTGGAGCGTGGGAAAATCGAAGCAAGAGTCCAATCGTCGCAATTATATTCTTCCACTGCTCGGCGCCGTATGGTAAAACTGTTGTCTGTTGGATGTATGCAGTGTTGACATGTCATCCCATCATTTCAATTTGTTGTTGTTTAACCTTTTACTCCATAATGTTTTTTTAATAATTATCTACAAGTGAATAATATGATCAACGTGACGAATATCTAGGCAGAAGCAAATTTTCTATTTTTGAAAAGCTTTGAAAACATCGAGGAAAGTAAACATTTGCTCCTGTAGAGCAAATGCTCAATTTCCCACCACAATGTTTACAATTGTTATGGGCTACAGAGTCGTCAAAAGACGTGTCTATGGATTAAAACTTTAAAAGGATACAACCTGATACTTGATTTAATGTGATTTTCATTGTTTGAATTTAAACAAAGCACACTAGATTATTCGACATAAGAATATTATGCAGGACATGTACAAACATGTATATATGATGGGTAAACATATTATTTACCCCGGCTTGTTTGCTCAAGAATGTGGAGTACATACGTTTTATATTCTTACAGAAACCTCCAAAAGTTTGCACCACTGATGATCTCTTTCCAGGTGTAAATAGCACTTTGCATCTTAGCTAGGTATTCTCTGCTAGCAATGTAACAGTAACGTAAGCCCTGATCTTGTTACAAACTGTTTGCATATTTCTTAAACATTCTATCCCTTTATTCCATATGCTATTTTAGACTCATTCACATTGAATATATGTTATGAATGGAAGGCAAACATACATTTTGAATGGGTTTGAAAACGTTGTAGAAAATGAAGCATTTGCTCATTTTGAGCAAATGCTCCATTTTCCACAAGGTTTTCAATATTCGTCTGGTACGTATGCGTCCAAAGGCGTATCTAGTGAAAAAGGTTCAGTGAAAACATTGTTCAAAAGTTTAGGAGGGCACTGTTTGTGTATCTATATCTGTTGATGGAAATGTGAGCAAGTCGGTGACGAGAACTCACTCACCTGACCCATGACCTGTTTATGTCTTTTTTCTGGAATATATTTCCGACTATCTTACGGACATCTCCGAGAAACACCATGACATATTCAATGAGAACAAGTATTAAAACAGACAAGTGTAATCTTTTGAATGCTGAATATTTACAAACGATCCCACCACCTATAAAAGAGAGGATCTTACATGAGTGTTTATTCAATATCATTTTTATAAAACGAGTTGTTGTCTAAAGTCGTATGACACGAGCCTTGGCGAGTGTCATGTGAGTTAAGTCAACGAGTTTCATAAAAAGGATATCAAATAAACACGAATGTAAGATTCTATTTATCACATAAAGGGGAATTTTTGGAAATTTTCATAGTTATACACACTAGACAAAACATATCATATATGCAAACAGTGCAAACCCTGATCAGAGGCCTCCCTTGTGAGCCCTCTGATTTGGGTCTTCACTGTTTGCAAAGGACGAATAAAACAGTTTCCCAGCCTAAAAGTGTTAAACATGAATAGGCAAGACAAGGGCTTGGCTAAGCTTAGTACTTACAGTACAGTTGTTTTGATAAACATGACACACCTACATAGAATAGATGGAATAAATATTATTGCTACTTATTAGATTCGTAATTTTATTGGAACACTTTCATAGGGGTAATTAGCGTCTGTCTTGAGTTTGGAATGTCAAATGAACATCTAACCTTATGAAAAACGATGCAGATATCACATCCGAATGATATAATAATATGATAATAAATGAGATTGTAAATGCATAAGATCAGATGGATTGTCGAAAAACTGCGTCAATCGGAGCCAATACTATTTGCGTCACTGTATCACATTCTAGTAACCCAGCGAATTGGAAATCAATTTAGAACATCTTTTCGCTATATTATAGGCATTTAGATACTGATAACTCGCGGCTATGACTGTCCAATCAATGTTTAGTATTACCAAATATTAGCTGTTCGTTTGGGGAAACTGTTAAGGAGGATACACGCTATTAACAAAGCGTATTTGTGTAATGTATCAGTGTCATAATACGTGGATCGTTACTTTTTGATAGTGTTCTCATTATATGCTCATTACAAAGCAGGTAACGTTAAAACCATACAGTGAAAGAAGCGCTATTATTTAACATCTAATGGACTAGCCACTGTACCCTCTCAACAGCGCAGTCCCAGATCCTGCACCATCACAGAAATATTCACTATGTATCACTAATGTAGAGAAATCAGGAAACACAAAAACTCGTTTATCTCTTGGTTTTTTTCTTCTGTTTAAGTTTACCCTTCCACCACCATAGGCGACTCTAATCACCAATGCAATCAGTGCAGTCCCAGACCAGACCCCACCTTAGAAGGCGGCGACTCTTTTTGATGCAAAATTTAGTACGAATATAAGGGGTACAAACAAACCAAAGTTACGTTAATTATTTCTGTTATTTATTTCTTTTAAATTATTAGATCCAAGCCAAGCTACAACCGACAATATTAAATTGGGCGCCGAAAAGGTTAAGCACTCTTTTTGAAACTAGTTGTGGACGTCAATTTTAAACTTGGTGCTAAAATGTGTAAGCGTCTTGGTCGTTTCCTAATCAAGCATCGTGTAGTGAACAGTTTGCTCTCTTCACAGCGACCTGAAAAGAAATGGCAAATTAAAAGGAAATAAAGTGACCAACGCATATAGCATTTAGCATTATGTACATGAAAACCAAGTCTTATATATACATGGTGCTTTTTTGTTTCGATTAAATTCAGAAACAACTGCTGTCAACAAGTGTTGTGCTGTTATCAAAGGTGAAATATCAACAGTTATAATATGTCTAATAGTCTAATAGTTTTTTCCACGTAATAGATGTTGGCGAACGACATATATATTCGTCTTCAGAAATGTCAAAGACATTCAGTTATCATTTTAATGAATCCAACTGTGATAATATATTTTAATTGATAGTACTCGTATAACATCCGCGTTTCCGTTTTCAATAAAAATCATACTCACGCCACAGAAAAACCCGTTAACCAGTGCATACAATTTATCGGAATGATTAAAATTTGTTCCGTGTAATCAGAACCATCAGGAAATTGAGACGAGACTAATCATATGAAGATACAGCACGTGTCCGTGGCGCAAGATGGTAGCATGTCTTGTCGACCAACCGTAGCGAGGTCATTAGCTGCTGCACAGTGTGTGATGGAGCTGTTTGAAGGCTCACGCTGCAACATTAACAACTGTCAATATACCCTTTATACATGCCTCGCCGTTTTCAGGCAACATTAAAGTTTAATGACCACTCAACTTTGATGGTCATTATTTGATTGCTGGTCAGCGAAATCAGCTCAGATATGATCATAACTCATAAACTCTCTTGAGGTTTCTGTTTCTAATCAAAGTGAAACTCTGCGTCTAAACGGTCACCTCTCTTTTCAACGATTCCTCATTCTGAAGTATATCGAAGGTCTCATTCTAAAAAGACATAAGTGCCATTTTGGAAAAATGGCACTTACGTCTTTTTAGAACAAGACCGATGATAAACCGTTATGTATGTATTAATAGATGTCTGCGTATTTATGTAAGAAAAATAATACAAGTATGTGCTTTTTTCACAAAGCAAAAACGCTTACCTGGATAAAGCTGATCCCCAGAGACGCTTCTGGATGCTCACTAAGGCGGATAATACTCCAGATATTTAATTTGAAAATATCGATCATGCGCCATCAAAGTCTTCAAGCCGATTTCCACTAGACAAAGGGCCCATAAAAAGTCAACTGACCGTTGTTTTTTCTTTGTAAACTGAGAGCTTAGAGAAGCGATGGAGCCATCTGATTAAGGCAAGAAAATTGGCGTTCAGACAAACATACGCGAAATGGTTTACGTCATTTGAACTGACAAACAATCATTTATTTAGTTTAAATTGGCCGCCATTCTAACGTTTACCTGGCTTTGATGTTTCCCGATGGACCACAGGTGTTTGACCGTTGTCTCCAGTTAAACAAAGCCTGGTCAAAGCCGCGGTATTGTTTTACCGTTATCCAGTCTCAATGACTTTAAATTAAGGATCAATTAATTGGTTTATCTGGCGCTGGAATTGAACTCTGTGGGGGTAGTTCCAAGATGGGTGCCTGACATTGATATTGAAACTGAATACCTGTGGCCATATGTTTATTGTCGACGGTGTTACCGTGCAAAAACACCGAGAAAATAGCAAGCAATTGCAGTAAAACGCCAAAGCTAATTATGAAATTGTCAGTGGTTTAAACACTATGATTTAGCGCACATAATTAATGCGGTTTGCAACAGATAATAAGAGCGCACACTGAAGTTGCAGATGTCATTTGTAATGTATCGTTGAGGTTGAGTCGTGAGTTCCGCACGTGTTTGCGGCAAACCGACTCACACCTCTCTGAAGTTTTCTTAACTTTATTTTCTGTAAACAAGATCTTTATTGAAGACCTCTAGAGATTTGACGGGACTTCAATGGTTGATTCCCCAAGTTCTCTTTATCACTTATTGATTTGTTGTATTGGCTATTCCCTTCAGAGTTCCAGTTCAGTTGGTAGGTGGAAAAAGGAAAAATTAAGAATAGGTGAAATTATTACGGTCATGTCAGTTCAGTGCTTACTGTATTTCACCCGGTATTGTAACTTAATCATTTACTCCATATGCTATTTTTAGACATATCCACAATGAAATAATCTGATGAAAGGGATGCATTTCTTGACAAAAGGAAAATGATTAATTTCAATGGATTTTAATATATTGTGGGGAAAAGAGCACTTAATCACAATGAGGCTTGTTCATTTACGATGAATTTATCTTCATATTTTTAAGTTTGAAAAAAAAAACCCATTATGATTGCTTTTTTTAACATTTTGGTAACTTACATCAGAAACTTAATTACTAAATCAGAACTTTCTCGTAAGATGAGTTTCATGTTACTGATTACATAAAATGAAGAAAGTGAGGTTGTTATCCTTTTAACTTGAACGATAATATCACGATTTCAATAATAACTTATTTAGTTCATATAAACCAGTACTTCTATTAAAACAATATTAGAATATACATGTGACCATAGTCTCCATTTTTTTCAGGAATGGAGACTTGGCTATATTTTTAGTTATAATTTCGATAAAACATTTTTTTGGAAAATGGAACTTTTTGCTTTTGCTTCTTTTTAGCAAGTACTTCATTCCTCATACTGCTTAAAAAGGCAATTTTTGTCTCTGAAATTAGTTTTGTTCCTGCTAAATATATAGCACCTGACATGGTTTATATATATCATATAAGGTAATAGGTTAAAGATGAGTATACATACTTGATCCTGATGTCCATAAATACATTGTATATCTCCCATTTGCCCTGCATATTGGTTTTAATGCATTAACACATTACACCTAGTGTAAAATCATTCGGGAACTTCTGAAGGAAATCTAGTGTGCTAAAAGTTGCATATTTATGTTCTTCTCAGCCGAAATATTGTTTTGACGTCGCAATTTTGCAACAAGTTTGATGCAAGAAGGCAATTGGTCTCCGGTTTGTATTGTAAACAGTGGTGATCTGAGAAAAAAACCCACATAATGTTCGCATTCCGGTTTTTAAGACCCAATGCACTTGGTTCTGTCCTTAGGTATACAGTTAAATCATCGTTTGAAAGCATATGAAAATGTATGATCGATGTAAACAGATGCAACTTGTATGTATACTATTGCGTGCTGTGATTTTGGCTTGGAAATGTTAGATTATGTTTGGATGCTATACCTTGTAATCCTTTACGGTGTTTTTCCTTTCTCTATGATATTCTTTATTTTCATCAGATGTTATCAGTGTGGAAGGGTCTGAAAAAATATTAAACGTAATTGGTTAAAACAATTGCCTTACTTTGATTTCCCCTGCATTATAGATAATAATACATACATTTAGTTCACACTGGTTCGATATTCTAAAAAGAAAATGAATTTAGGTATTCAACAAGCAAGAATAGTACAATATGACATTTAATCACGTAGAGTAACCATAGTAGCTAAATTGTACAAAGTCAATTCGCATGTCATTTAGTTACTAATTAGTTTATTCGCTACTAATGTCAACATAATGCACCATTGTAAGATGTGCAGTCCCTAGGATTGGATGTTTCTCATCAGGAACTTCACTATTTTGTCGTTCAGAATACACCTATGTATATGGGAATAGGACAGCGAAACAGTTCCTTTATTAATATCATTCATTATTTTTTATTATTATTTTACACTAGTAGCATGTGACAATTTTAAAATTGACACAGAAAGAGTTAATACAAATAAGACCTCCTCAGGTCTTTGCGAGTCGATCTGGCGAAGCTAATTCGGCGTGTCAATAAATCACACAACTCCTTTATGAAAGAAAGCGGACTCTTATTAGCCATCAAATGGCACTAACTCGGTGACGATATTTTGTTGTGCTAGGCGCGGAGCATTTTGTTCCATATAATACGTTCCAGGTAGGGTGACTTATTTTGCCCTGTATTGTCGTGTCCACTTTCTAATTGGTTTGGCGACATTTAACCCTCGATCTTTGCGCCATAAATGCCAAACTAAAAGTCATATTACTGCACTTTCTTTGAAAGGCTAAAACAGTTTGGCGTTGTGGGAATAAATATTTCTGATTTTTTAATATGTTTTCTGAACAAATACTAACCCAAAACAAAATTAATGCAAATAAGAGATAGTCCTGTTTTGCCGTGCTACACAATATCAAATATCAGTGACTTCGGGCAAAATTTCTATACTATGTGCGCGTGTCTATTGTAGATAATTACACCATTCCGTTTACACGATATGCAATTGTAGATCCATTCACAATGAAAGTATATGAGGAATGTGAATAGTATCTTGGGGAACGTTAAATACCAACTTTAAATGGCTTTGAGAACAGGTCGGAAAAGAAGGCTTTAAAATTGTGTTAATAACGAGCAAATGCTCCATTTCCGCAATGTATTCAAGTATGATACAGATGAGTCAAAAGATGTATATGTGTAGAATAATCATTTCAATTCCTTTAAATATAAGAACTCAAACCAGTAAAACAGCAGAGAGACAAAAAATGCGAATATGCGACTGACGAACTTGGCTTGTTCGCTATACTTTTTCCTATCGGTTTAATTTTTACGAGTTGTCTCCCTTTGAGCATAAGCTAACGTTTTTCAGTATATCGTTTTTTATCAAATATAATGACAGTCCGTGTAATAGGCTACCTAGTTTTATCGTCTATCAAAATGTTTTTTCCAGTCTTTTGTTGAGTTCAACCTATAGTTAGGCAGGTATAGGAATGGCTTAAAACCGCTAAATACATTTTCAGCGTAAGGAAGAACTACCGGTACTTGGTTTGACAGCATTATTACTTGCCGCGTATACAGTGCCATTGCAAACTTCCATTTCAGGTCAGTTGACACCTGTAAGTCGGGAATTATTCCACGATGAATTAGGAGTTTACAATTTGTCCCAATATTGAGACGGTCAGAGGGACATCGATAAGCCAAAATATTTGTATTCCTGTCTTTTATTTGGTCTATGCTATATATCCCTTTGCACCACCATAACCGACGCAAATAGACATTGCAAAAATGCGAAGTCACAAATAAGGCGGCATCTGGTCAGTGACTTCCATTTTTTCCAACAAAAAATATCCGGAATGTTATGGGTTCGGAAGTGCCAATATTCAATTATTTATGTTGTTAATAGCGTGTAACTATTTGATCCAAAACCAGTTATAACCGTTAATTTTAAATCTGGCGGCGAAAGGAGTATTCATCTGAAATAAATCTGGTTCAAAACAGTTAAAAAACTGATATGCTGTCCTTCTGCACTGTTTGGCTTTGACCTCTGTATGTGATATTTGAAGTGTATAGCAAAAGGGGTTTAATGTTTTATTTTAGGATGCAGATATTTGATAACTACCTAAAAAGGTTAGATCTTTTCAGCTCTGGAGAAAATCACTTGGAATATAATCACCAACAGTATCTGAAAGCTTGAAAAGGGTTGCCAATGCGATAGAAACTAACAGGTTGAATGAAAAATACATGTTCCAGCTTGCACGGTGACCCAGTTATCGTTTGTTTACATATCACGTGAAGGTATTGCCTGACCCAGTTATCTGGCAAACGTCTTTGAATAATTTCAGGACCAGAAAAGAAAACAAAATCCCGCTATTAGTGCGCATTTACCTTTATCACGGTGGAATAGATTTCCGTGGGAACCACGCGTTTTGCGGTTTCTGAAAATTTCTGTCGGGCGTTGCCACTTCAATAAAATAAAGTGTCTCTTCGATGGAACAAAAATCCTTGCTAATTCCAGTACTCCAGATAACGTGCGTATTCACAATACAAAAATCCTTATTTGTTCACTGATCCCCATGGTGTTACCACTCGTGAGAAGTGTCTTTTTAAGACGATTCTAACGAGTGGTAACACCAAAGGGGTTTTTGAAGAAAAAATGAAATTTTGCCCAAAATGTATAATTTACCCATACTTATCTGTAGTACTGTTTAAACAGTAACCATGTTTCAAATTGGAGTTTATTACGAGCGGCGTGTTAGCCTTACTTTCGTCCTATCCAGAAGCATTGATCGTACCGTTAAATACCATAAAATGCGTGAAAATTCACTGATCTTGCGTTATGTCATCTCTGTCAAAGAAAGGGAAAAGGGTTCTTCGGGGTCTCGTGATCTTGGGAGCTAATGTTGTCACTCATAAAAGCTAGCGGTTTATCAAATTAATATAATTAAAGGTCCTATGCTTAGATTACTCTGCCTCGTGTTCATGTAATTGACAAAAAGCTCCAGCGGCGACAGGGAAAATGGTTTCTTTGTAATTTTAAAAAACCTCTTTTGATCCATATCAGAATTTCATGTCTTTGGCTATAAAATTTGACAATTGCTGCATATGCTAACTACGAAAGCCAAATAGCCCCACCCTTCTTAATTTGTTCAAGATAGCATCAATATTTTTGAATATTCAACTTTTAAGATATTATCTTGAAAAAATAATAAAAAATAGAGCGCACTATCATAATATCATATAATAGCTTGAATTGTCATCATGCTATCTTGAATATTCAAGATGTTAACTTTAAAAAAACAAGTATCTTGAATTTCCAAGTTACTAAATAAAAAAGTCAAAGTGGGAATTTTGGGCTTCCGTACTTAACTCATAGCCTGCTACGAAAATTGTCTCGATATATCGTTTGTTCCATTTTTAAATATCGTTCGATTTTTTTTAAAACAAAACCTATTGCCCGAGTGTCAGACAGCTTGACTATCTATTGGATTATTGATTAGGATTAGGAATCGTCTACTCTATGTTTTGAGAAACTCACCTAAGTCGATCGTACTTAACAGCAACCTGTGCCAAAGGTCACTTTAGTGAGAGAAGTTTTTAATTTGTTGTGAGCAAAAATCAATAGTCAACTGGTTTTAAACTTGCCAGCAATAAAAACATATCAATTGTCTAAACAATTTTTTGGTTGAGAGCAAATAAATAAATAACTTAACAGTTCTTGAAAAATACCCGAGGAACAAGTTTGCATTCATGGGAATTACTGTAGAAAAATACTTAAAAAACATTTAATTGTCTGGTATGTCATAACATCAAAAGGATTAAGGTTGAATTAGAACTATTGGTATCGCTAGTTTTAACTCTTATCCAGCTATTCACGACAATAATAATGATGGTATATTGCAAACACCCTGGATCCTAGGATCCTGATCAGAAGCCGATTTACTCGACGTCTGATTCGAATCGAAGCTTCTTGACACTTGGCCAAAAAACACAACAACAACGGAATCAATTCTAAAATTGCAGCAGGCGAGAATTTGAGCAGACGACAATTTTCACAGCGTCGAAAGTGTTAAGTGGGACAGAGTAAAAACAAGTGTTATTAAAAGAGGAAATCTTTTCAGTCTATTGATAAAGAAGTGCTATTGAATCTAACCGGGGTTGATATATAGTATCACTGAGTAAGACTGGGGACACAGCATCAATAGGATCAAGCTGAGAATGAGAACATAACGGAAATAACGGAAACAAACTTAAACACTTCATGACAAACATTTTGGGGGATTTTCAAAAGAGTTCGGGATCAATTTATCACGCAAGAGTTACTAAGCATTCAAAGAAATAACTGTTTCCAGTTCTATTGACATTAACCATTTCACCACCGGAAGGTGCGCCGCAAGGGTTAAACTGCCATGGTATCTCAAATGTGTACAGTCTTTTCAATATAGGGCCTACTCCATCAAAACATAATTCGTACCTGGAAGTAGGGTATAAAGAATGTACATTTGCCATTTCTTTCATATAATGCTCGTACAATGTTCTGATGTAACATTGTACACTGTGTTCTTTTCTTTTTATTGTACGGTTAATTAATTTAAGTCCCTGATCAGATGCCGCTTTTCAAGGTGGCGTCTGATTATGGTGATGTACTTTTTGCAATTGCTAATAAAAGCACCTACGACGCCGAATGAGTTAAATAAATTATCTTCCCACATGCTTCTTTTGATTAGATCTTAATCGATCCCTACGTTTCGGTCATCCAGTATAATCTCTACGTTTCGGTCAGATATTTACTTTATGGGTACTTTATTTGAAGAAATCGTTAGTGTTCTTCTAAAAATGGCACATAATAGGTTTTAGACGAAATCCTAATACATGCATTTCTTTAACAACAAGTAAGTGCAGTTCGCCAATATGGTAGCTACGTGCTTTCGACTAAAATCGAACATTTTCTTCGAAGGTATTCCAAGAAAGGCGTTAAAAAAAGAATTGTATTGCGTCGACAAAATCACTTCGCATATGTCGCTGCTAAACATAACAGTGTATGTATGTACAGTCGAACCTGTTTTAAGCAGCCACTCTAAAGATGAGGAGTTGGTGGCCTTTAAAAGAGATGCCTGCTTAGTACAGAATGAAAGTAATATAGAAAGCTCTCAAAAGAGCTTTCTGTATTACTTTTGTTCTGCATCAAGCGACCAGCTGTCATTAATAATATCTATGATACCTTAATGATAGCCGTCATAGACAGGTATGTTGATATGTATTTTTCTTCTTTGTATATACGTGTATGCATTTGTCGTATTTGTCTGTAATCTTCTTATTATTGAGAAAATAGAAATATACTACTGCATTGTCTTTGAGTAGAAAATTCCAGACTCAATTTTCTTTACCGACAATGCTGAATGCGACCAGTTGTTGAATGTTTAACATGAATCGGTGAACAAAATACCAATCAATAGTGTTACTCAGCGTCTTATCTTGATAAAACTGATTGACACGTAGAGTAATTTTTGCAAAATTGAAAACAAATACGCAGAACATAGCATTTAGACAAAGGATTGAAACTGAGACATAATTGTGTCGAGCATATTACACGTGCCAGCGGAAATGGCACCTTACAAATAACGTGTTTTTACTATTAAGTTTCCCGTTAATATGCAAATTCCAGACAGCGAAAACCATGTCCATGTTTTTATCTGTTCCTCTACAATACGAGTCGGAGAGTAATTATCTGTTATCGGCCAATATCTTCATACTTAAAATAGTCTAAAATGGCGGCTTTGATACGATAAGGTGGAGGAGAGTTTGTGTATATACGTGTTATTGTCACTCTGCACGTGGCCGTGAATGGTAAGGTGACACTCAAATCAGACACAATAACTCTTTAACTGCCGCCAAAATTCTGGTCTGCTTGATAGTTAAAGCATGTTTGATTCGCTTGAACTTTTTCTGAAACTGTTGCCTGGGTGTCAACCAGCTTGGAGCCGGATCAGACGCCGAGTTAATCGGCGTCTGATCTGGGTCAAAGCTGGTTGACGATTGGCAAGATAGGGAATTAACGTGTCTACTGCTGCAAACGGTATGAAATCCGATCATGCCATGATATTTTGATGACAATGAAACATGAAAAACTTAATAGCATGTGTTTTGCCTGAATGTTTATTTCAGTACAATTGCTCTTCTGGCATAACATACATGGCATATCGTCAGTGCTCTTTAAAACAGACAGACGTGTGTGCCATTTTCAAAACTGGAGAACGCCAACGTTTTCTCCAAACACCTACGAAAGTGTCACATGACCAAATGGTAGAAAATTACGTGGTTATTGGCGAACATCGATATATTTTTCCCAAACTACGTTTCTACAATTTGCCTAAGTTGCAGATAGCCGACGATATCAAACAATATAATAATTTATTTTATACCTATCACTGATTAACTGGGATTTTTCAGTTAGATAAATCTGATATATGTCACTGTTGTTGTCGTCACTAGTGACGATATCACTTTGCTGGAACTACTTTTTATACAAATTCCCCCATTTTTTTTATTTTGCTAAGTTGGAATTCTGAATGTGTATGTAATAAA